>JAWZYT010002922.1:0-47500 GCA_034508575.1 Petrolisthes manimaculis | reverse complement strand
ATGGTTGTATTGGTTGGTCTGTAATGTATGTTTTGGTGGTGGTGGTGGTCCAGAAAATTGTAGGTTAGCGAGTCCTTCAAACATTGATACGAAACACACACACACACCTACATGGAAGGAGCTTGTTTACGTGTCATAACCTAGTCAGGAGGAATCAGAAGCCACCACCACCATGCAGGTCTCATACACGATATCACAGGGTCCTTTAAGGGGAGATGATTCATTTGTTGTTGAACTGGAAGGTCTCGAGAGATTACACCAAACTATGCCACCAACCAAACAAACAGATCCCCTTTAAGTACCATTGAGGATATCTTGTTTTCTGGCATAGTTAGAAATCAGTGACCTTTTTCCAATGTAGCAACAAGATTTAAGTACCATTGAAGGAGTCTGTTTTCTGGCATAGGTTAGTTAGAAAAAATCAGTAGCCTTTTTCCAATTTAGCAACAAAATAATCTCCCCATAAGTCTGTTTTCTGGAGTGCCTTGATCCCTCCAAAGTATGCTATATAGGAAACAGTACCAGAAGCGCAAAAGTAATGGTGTTCTGTTGCTTGGAATAGTTTGGAGGAATCAGTTGCTCCAGATTTACCAACACAGAGAGAATATCCCCTTAAAGGAGTAACTAGACATTGTAAAAAGTAAAAGATGGTGGCGGGTGACTCAGGTATAAGTGGCTAGGTGGTTGGTTGGTTGGTTTGGCTTACCTTCACGCACCACGGACCGTATTACTGTCGCTACACACACACATACAGACAGAGAGAGAGAGAGAGAACAGGAAAAAATGTATGTGTGTGTGTGTGTGTGTGTGTGTGTGTGTGTGTGTGTGTGTGTGTGTGTGTGTGTGTGTGTGTGTGTGTGTGTGTGTGAGTGTGAGAGAGAGAGAGAGAGAACGAACAGGAAAAAATGTACGTATGCTTGCCTGTATGAGAGAGAGAGAGAGAGAGCGAGGGATAAGGGGGTAAGTACGGCAAGAAAGAAGGTAGGCCGCGGACGGACAAAAAGGATAGAGGGCGAATAAAAAGATCACATTTATACCCTTACCACACAACAGAGAGAAAGAGAGAGAGAGGGGGGGGGGGGTAAGTAGGCCAATACAAGAGTGTGTGGATTGTATTAAGGAGTAAGTGCATTGTTGATAAATCTGAAAGAGCAACCGATTCCTCCAAACTATTCCAAGCAACAGAACACCATTATCTTTGTTCATTTGGTCTTGTTTCCCGGCATACTTTGGAGGAATCATGGCACTCCAATGTAACAGAAATAAAATACCACCTTAATTAACCTACTCCATCTCTGGCCGAAACTACTATACAAGAACCGAAACGAAATGGACAGAAACTGATTAAGACCGAAATATTGTAGAACCAAAACTACCACTGGACCGAACATACTAGGACCGAAACAGTAGGACCGAAATTACTAGGACCGAAACAACAGTAGGACCGAAATTATTAGGACCGAAAACTACCACAGGACCCCTTATACCCCACCCCCCCTTCGTCCCCCACTCACCAACTCGACCTCTGTCTGTATATATATCTATCTGTCTGTCTGTCTGTCTGTCTGTCTTGTCTTGTCTCATCCAGTTTCCAAGTCTAATATTAATACCCTCCTCCTCCTCCTCCTTCCCTCTCCCCAACACACACACACACATTCCCCATCATCTGACTCAACCAGAGGAGAAAGGAGGCGAGGGGGAAGAGGGGGGTTGGAGGCGAGGGGGAAGGGGGGGGTTGGGGAAGGGGGTTGGAGAGGGGAAAAACCGGGTGAGTCTAGTTCTAATTAGTTAGTTCCTAGTATAGAACGGATGGATGTAGCAAGCAGGGGTCAAACACACACACACACACACGGAAGGAAGTGATTGTAGAGAAGGGAAGTAAGAATGGATGGTAAGAGAGAAGTATAAAACGTGAAACAGAAAGATAGGATGGTAAGAGAAAAGTATAAAACGTGAGAAAGAAAGAATGGATGGTAAGAGAGAAGTATAAAACGTGAGAAAGAAAGAATGGATGGTAAGAGAGAAGTATAAAACGTGAGAAAGAAAGAATGGATGGTAAGAGAGAAGTATAAAACGTGAGAAAGAAAGAATGGATGGTAAGAGAGAAGTATAAAACGTGAGAAAGAAAGAATGGATGGTAAGAGAGAAGTATAAAACGTGAGAAAGAAAGAATGGATGGTAAGAGAGAAGTATAAAACGTGAGAAAGAAAGAATGGATGGTAAGAGAGAAGTATAAAACGTGAGAAAGAAAGATACGATGGTAAGAGGAAAGTATAAAATCTGAGAAAAAATAGAATAGAATGGTAAGAGAGAAGTATAAAAAGTGAGAAAGGAAGATACGATGGAAAAAAGGAGAATGAAAAAAAAATGGAATTTAGTAATCAAAGGATGAAGAAAGAAAGGAATAAAGGGAAGAGCGAAAGGCAAAGAAGGAAGGAAGTAAACAAAAGATGAAGGAAATAAACAAGGGAGGAAGGAAGGAAGGAAATAACAAAGGAAAAAGCATGAAGGAAGGAAGGAAGGAAGGTTAGCTTGAGGCAGGTAGGCTAAGGAGAGTAATGAAGGATGCTGGGGAGGGAAGGAGACTCCACTCAACCGTAAACACTACCATCATCATCACCCTGAAACTCTCCTGCTCATGCTACACACACACACACACATACACTACCAATATCACCCTGAAACCCTGCTGCTGCTACACACACATACACACACACACTACAAACATAAGCACCCTGAAACCCTACACACACACTCACAAACACATCACCCTATCTCCCCACCACAGCATCACATTATACATACATACATCTCCCACTACCAGCATCACCCCTAAGAGGATGTAGGCTATGTAGGAACTGTATAGGATTAAGGGAGGGAGACCTAATAATAAATTGAGGTATTTAAATAACTCAAAGGGATTAATAATGGGAGGGACATGATGGGTAAGGGGTCGTGAAAGTGAGTCGTAAAAGAGGAACACGTTTAAGGGGGACGTCTTGTGTTGGTAATTCTGGGGCAACTCTGAATCCTTCCAACTATTCCAAGCGACAGAAGAACACTATTATTTTTGCTCTTCTGGTCCTGTTTTCTGGCATACTTTGGAGGAATTGAGGAGCTCCAATGTACCAAAAGCGAATTATCCTCTTAATTAAGGGACCCTGTGTGTGATGTAGTCAGAAAATTGGGGGTATAAATAAATGAGTCCTTCAAATATTGCCACGAAACACACATGGAAGGAGCTTGTGTTTCGTGGTATAGTCAGGAGGAATCAGAAGCCTCCAATTTTCATACACGATCACAGGGTCCTTCCTTAATTAAGCAGTTTCAAGTGGTGAAAATTCAATTGAGACGCGAAGCAAGAAGACACCAGACATGCTTCTAAAACTAATGAAATAAACTAAGCACAGAAATAATACCATGTAAATTCCTTTGAAAACATGTTAAGCACAGAAATAATACCATGTAAATTCCTTTGAAAACATGTTAAGCACAGAAATAATACCATGTAAATTCCTTTGAAAACAGGTTAAAAACAGACGTACAACCTGTCTAAAATAATTAAATAGTAAGTACAAAAACAAAACAATGAATAACTTTGAAAACAGTCTAAGACACAGACATACAACTAGCAAGCACAAAAAAATATAATAATATAATAAATATCATTGAATACAAGCTAAAACACAGACAACAACAAACAGACATACAACCTCTCTAAAATAAATAAAAAATAAATAAATATATACCTAGTAAGTACAGAAACAAAATAATAATGAAAAATAGCTCTAAAAACAGGTTTAAAAAAAACACATGCATATAAAACACATGACACACAAAACCTCAAACGGATACATGTATATAAAATCAAGGCCGCTGTTGTTTCCTCAGTTCTTTTGTTGGGGTTGTGTTTTCTTGCATCATCATCATCATCATCATCATCATCATCATCATCATATTCGAGCATCCTTATAAATGACATCACGTGACAATTTCCTCTCTCCCTGCACATCACACAACAACACTTTATTTACATTCCATTTATTATTTGTTGTTTGTCACGTTTCACTCACATCAACACCACTTCCATCATCATCAATATCTCTTTTCATTTAGCATACCTTGTTCATAATAATAATAATAATAATAATAATAATAATAATAATAATAATAAAAATAATAATAATAATAATAATAATAATAATAATAATAGTAATAATAGTAATAATAATAATAATAATAATAATAATAATAATAATAATAATAATAATAATAATAATAACAATAAAAATAAAAATAATAAAAATAAAAATAATAATAATAAATATAATAATAATAATAAATATAATAATAATAATAATAATAATAATAATAATAAATATAATAATAATAATAAATATAATAATAATAATACACGGTTAATTAGTTGCTAGCAGCCATGTGTGTGTGTGTGTGTGTGTGTGTGTGTGTGTGTGTGTGTGTGTGTGTGTGTGTGTGTGTGTGTGTGTGTGTGTGTGTGTGTGTGTGTGTGTGTGTGTGTGTGTCCCTCAAGAGGATGGTCTGTGCTCCATCTCTGCTCACTCCGCCCATCAGATTTACCACTCCGCCCTGCCAAACATTATCAACACACACACACACACACATTCCTTCCCCTCTAACACACACACAGTCTCCCACTAACATATTATAATATACTTTACAAAAACAAATTAAAGGGCACTAGCCAGCAACACACACACACACACACACACACATTCCTTCCCCTCTAACACACACACACACAGTAAAATATTATGTAACTGAATCACCAGATCAAGTCCCAATAATATCCACCGGTCAATACAAATCAAAACAAACCATTTCTTTTCAAAACATTTCCTTCTTGACACACCGACACACAACCAAACAAACAAATAAACCAACCACAAGGAAAACATTACCTCCTTGACGAACCACATGCACAAACATAATGCACTCACGCACGCACACGCAAACACTCACAAACCCACGCACACACGCACTCGCAAACGCAAACACGCTCACAGTTTGTCCACTTGCCTGCTTCTGCAATGCGACAGGGGCCAGTAAAGAAGAGGGGAGAACACACACACACACACACACACACACACACACACACACACACACACACACACACACACACACACACACACACACACACACACACACACACACACACGAACTCTATATTGCTCTGGTGTGTGTCTGTGTGCGTTTTGTGATGCTCATACGAACTCACCCAACCTCACACACACACACTGTACAAAGTATCATACCGTATTTGACCAACGAAATGCACACAGGGACATTCAACCAACCACTTACACACACACACAATCCTTCCTTTCCCCTCGCCCTCAAGCAGCATAATCCTTTCTCCACCAAATTCTCCCATTTTCTTTTCCCTGATTCTTTTCCTTCTCAACACACACATCCTTCCTTAATATCTTACACACGGTATTTTTTTTTTCTCAGCACTCGACAATTCACTCCACCAATTCTCTTTCTTTTTTCGTGTGTGAGTGTGTGTGTTTTTTTTAAATGGACTCCACCACCTCACTCTTACTCTTCCCTCCTCTTTTTTTTTACATTTTACCACTCTTCTTGTCACTCTACTTTCTCTTCTTTCCTCTTCACCATCACCTATTCTCACTTTTTTCTTTTTCATATCTTCTCACTATACTTTCTCTTCTTCCCTCTTCACCATCCCCTCCTCTCACTATACTCTCTTCACCATCACTTCTTCTTACTACTTTCTCCTCTTCCCTCTCTACACCATCACCTCCCCTCATTATTATTCATACACCGTTCTCTTTACTGCTTTCCTTCCCCTTCCCTCTTCGTTATCCCTCTCCCTATCTCTCCTCTCCTCAGCTATCCCCATTACTCTCACTCCTCCACCACACCACTACACTGCTCTCCTTCCTCCACATCTGTCTCCCCTTCCCTCCCCTCCACCCATGCAGACATTAACCCACCCGTCTCCCTGTCACACTAACCTTTGCACACACACACCCCTCACCCCCACCTCTCCCCACTCCACAATCTATTCCCCATCCATCCACTCTCTGATCTCTATTCCCTTGCTCTTTCCACTTTCTCTTTATTTACTTCTCTTTCTCTCTCCATCCATCAATTTATTCCTCTCTCCCTCTCTCTCCTACCTTCCTTTCACACACTGACCCACCTCCCCTCCTTCTTCCCCTTCTCTTCCACTCAAACCATTCACGTCATCCCCTTTCACCTATGCCAACCTCTCTCCTCCCTCCCTCCCACTTTCCCTCCAGTCCTCTCTCCCTTCCTCCACTTTCCCTCCCTCCAGTCCTCTCTCCCTTCCTCCTCTTTCCCTCTGCTATATCCAACCTTCATCCCAACTCTCCTTCCCACTTTTGTCAATCCTTTCATCCCTTCCTCTGACTCTCCCCATCCCTAACTTTTCTAGAGACTGTCCCTTTTCTCATTCCTCCTCTCCCTACCCTACCCTACCCATCCATTCTTTCTTTTCTCATTCCTCCTCTCTCTACCCTACCCTACCCATCCATTCTTTCTTTTCTTCCCCTTTTGATTCATTCTTCCTTTCTTCCCTCCTCACCACACGCAGTTCAGTTTTCCCACCATTCACCTTCATCCTTCCTGGCACACACACACACATCCTCTGGTCTCACTATATACTCCTCCTCGACCACCACTCCCTATACTCTGCTCCCTCTCAGCTTTTTGCATGGTAACGGGGTGGGGCTGCTGCTGCTGCTGCTAGGAATGAATGAATGAATGAATGAGTGAATGAATGAATGAATGAGTGAGTGAATGAATGGGTGAGTGAGTGAATGAGTGAGTGAGTGAGTGAGCTGGAGTATGTGTAAATAAATAATTGAATGGATCAATGCATCAGGGAATTAAGTTTATAACATTATGTGAATTAGTGACTGAAAGAATTAATGAGTTTGTGTGAATAAGTCTAATGAACGAGTGAATGAATAAAAATGTGAGAGAATGGATCAATATGTAACTTGATACACATATGGGTAAGGGAGTGTGGGAGAGAGTGCAAGTGAATCAAGAAGGAGGTGAATGTACCTAACCTTTACTCCTCTGTATATTAACACTCTCAGAATCAGATAAATGCCATGCAGACCCTCCCTAGGAAAAGTCAAAACACCTGTATGGTTCTCACTGACTCTGACCACTTAACACCATATATTTATAATAGTTTTAAAAAATTAGAGTCCCAGGAGGCTTAACAAAAAAATAAATAAAAATTATACCACATTGCATCAATCCTGTGCTATGATGTCACTGGTTTAGAAGGAGTCAACACATTTGGTACATTGGAGTGCTTTGATTCCTCCATATTATGCCAGGAAACAGGCCTTGGTTAACAGAGATAATAGTGGCCTGTTGCTTGGAATAGTCTGGAGGAATCAATGTCTCCAGATATATCGTACCAACACTGTAGGCGTACTTGTCCTATAATCTGTTTCTAACATTATTACATCACTCCCTACACAATGCTCCTCTCTCTCCATCGAAATGTTGATTAGTTTGCAACATACCTTCAAGAATAATATTTCTCTACATACAACTACAGTATTTGACAAAATATACACAGGTCTTGGGGGCTGTCTGTTAATCTGATGCCACATACAGTACTTCATACAAGATATAGCTTTTGCAAACAGATACGACCATACAAAAAGAAAGGGTATTTTTCTTGTATATTATATCACAAAGACAACACGCAGATTGTTGCCTAAAACTGAACTTCTGCTGGTGAAGATATGGCAAAGGATAATACCTACAGTATACAGAAGATGAAATAACAAGAGGAGACAATAGGGCATGATGAAAGAAATACAAGATGAAAAAGAGTTAGATACTTTAAGACAATGAGACTGACCTGGTTGGGCTTACGGCTCTCAATGCCCTGGATGTCAAGGTAATGGAAGTGCTGGTCCACCTGTAGAAACACAATAAGTGTCATTAGTCTGTGGAAATTACAAGGTCTCTCCACAATGACATGCATCATAAGCTCTTCCTGAATGTAGGTTATTGTTGTTATATAATTGTTCATCAACAGATTGATGTAATTAACCAATCAACTAATAACAAGGCAAAGCTATACAGTATTAGTTAGGGAAGTGTTATCCTACTATAGATATCATACATACATCCATAATATACCATAGCCAGCAATATGGGTGTAGACTTATGGAACACCTTGTATACAGATATACACACATGCATGCTTCACCCAGGTCCAAGGGTTACTGTTGAGGATTCTGTGACAGCTTCTAAGTTAAGGCAGATATATGATATCTTAACTAGCTATACTGTTAAACCTTCCTCAATAATAGTTCAGTATAGCAACACAACAACTCCAGGAAGGCTACCTAGATATATCTTCCTCACACAGTAATAAACAAAGTATTATTACAATTCAGCACTAAATTTTATAGTCTTAGGCTTAGATAATGCACTTATGACATGATCATATTTTGGAGCTACTTTTTATAATTTAGTTTTTTGGTTACCAGCCTACTACACAAAGTTACAACTATTATTCTAAAATTAAGATGTATAATGTTAGGTAATTTTGGATTGTGAGAACTCTTCATATTCTCAGTTACAAGCATGTGAGTACGGTACAAGAAGTGTGTGAGCCAGAAATACAAGAGACAGAGTGAATAGTAACTTGTGAGTAAATAAACTTACCCTGGTGGGCACCTTGGCAGTCAGCACAAACAGCCGACATGATGCAAATGCCTGAAAATAAACATTATTTTTTTTTAACAGGGATTGCAATAAATGAATATAGGCTAACCTACATACAGTAAACTTGTTAACAAATTTCACCTTGTTTATAATAACTTCTTTCATTCATTAATTACCAAAAACAGTGGCCTTCAGACAAGGACAATAGTGTGAGAAATAATGGCCAATTACTTCCGTCATCCCTTCAATAACTCTATCATAATTATCATGAAGCAGTATTTATGTACTTAATATAATTTTCCTAATACTGTACAATACAATACAATCATCATCATCAGCCACAAGTCTCCATATTCCATTGGAACCAGAAGTCTCTCAAAACACAGACATGTACACATTACTGTGTATGTGCATATACACACACATTAAAAAATTAGAAAGGAAATAAAGGGCTGCAACAAAAACAGCACCAGCACCCAGTTTAAAGACTTATAAATACCAGTACTATACATAAATTGTGCTCTACTCTAGTTTGGCAATCCAGTGTTCCAGTAGCTAAACTGACCTATATAGTTCGATTTATCCTCAACATCTCAAGGCTCGATTTTCCTACTATTTTTTTCAAGGGATGAAGGGCTCCAGATTAAGAAATAGCAACAACAAAAAAGACTAAAAAGAGAGTTTACCAAGTGATATGGCCACCCTCACATTCATTTTCAATGAATGAAGGCCTATACTTTATAATAATAATAATCAGTTACGATATACCGCTACATACAGTATGGTATTCATTTCACTTATAAAAATCAACACACAGGAAACTCACCAAGACTCGGTTGTCTGTCTTGTCACCTCTGGTTTCAACTTTGACCAGCACCTTTAACGTTAGCTTTACTTTACGTCCCAAACACTGACGTATGGAATCTGTGGGGAAAAATGTGGGGAAAAAAAATATTAGGTGTCAATAGCAACATCAAGGCATATGCTACCGGTACCTCACCTCATTAGACCTTAGTACTATATCATACAGGACTAGTCTATTTGACAGAAAGAACTGCAACTGTCTCAATTTGTGCTTTAAATATTCAACTTCGTTTATTTTATTTCGCTTAACCTAAACCGCAGCAATTAAACATTTTTAATATTAATTCATCTCAGCCTAAAACCTGTACCTTTACTTAATGACATGCCTGAACAAATTTCTGTAATCACAAATAATCATACACACTGTTGGGTGAATCAAATTAGGACATGTGGGATAGTGAGATAATGTCTATAGGCTATGGCACCGTGTGGGCATCCCCCCTCCCCAGACCAGAGACTTGTACAGAAATGATTCACTATAATATACCTTTTCTACTTACTTCATTGAACACTGGCTAAATAATAAAAGATTTAAAGTTAAACATCCAAAAATGCTGAAATATCATCATCAAGCAAATATAACAAACCAACAAAAACTACTTAAGTTCAGGATTGAAGATTATCAGTGACAAAAAATACAACACAAACCATGAAACTATCAAACTTGAAACACTCATTATTATGCAGTGTACCATACCATAACATCCTTAATGTCACTGACAACAGAGACAAACAGTACATGAGGTAATATCTCTGATTATCATGTTGATAAGATACTGGTACTCTCAATGTAGGCTACACAGGAGTCCCTTCCTATAAGACAACAGCCTGGATTACTGTATTATGAGATCTGAGTCATAGTGAAGCATTCCTCAGTTCATCCAATACTAATAGCATATAAACCTAAATAACCTTAATAGACTATAGGGTGAATAGATTTTTTTTGCCCCTTGTTTACCGGTACTTGAATTTCAAAGTGCCCAACACATCACACACACTACCAAAATCAAAACAATCATGATATCTTATCAGATGTATCACTTCTTTTATGTTACTATAGGCCTATCCAATGAACTGACAGGGTAAAATATCAAATGCCATAAAACTATAACTAACTCATGCCATTATTTTAAAACTCTAGAGGACTGCTTAAATTTTCCATATAAACCACTTGCCAATATCTAAAAACTTATGTTGCATGTTTTTTCTGGGAATCTATGCCACTCAATTTTTTTTTTTTTTTTTCATTAAATATAAATAACCACTTCCTCAATCAACCTATTAAGTTGGAATTGGTGGAAATGGTGATCACTATTATAGGACCAGTACGGTACCAAAGACAAATTTGATTTGACAAGTTGATTTTTGCCCAATGCATGAGGGGTAATACTTTAACTGTACTGTTTACACTGTTATTTAAGTACCTTTTATAACAATTTTTATCATCAATGACACATTCTGTGGATTATGTCCTCCCTCCAATGATGACAAACAGAACTACACCTGAGAATTGGGTGGAGTACTGTACTGTATAATAAACCTCAGTATTTTTAAATATCAGCTGAAATGTGATGGGCAAAGCAAACATTCCGATAAATATAATCATTATGCAGTCCAGAGTAACCTATACACAATAACATGTCAATATCACTGCAGCTTATCAACCAGAATGAAGCCCACCAGTAAGTTATTGGCTTAAAGAGGATAGTTTGAACTAATAATAGTCTTAGTCTTCATCATACTGTCACTGGAGGTACAGGTAGTAAGATATCAACACCTTCAGGTACTGTACTGTATTAACATTATAGACATGTATGAAATGCCTTATTTTTCATGTTTCAATTAATCCAATCCTTGGCACTTCACCGTCAATAGCTTACACACCCGAGTTTTAGCGTTAACTTTCCATAAACATCACACATATACAAGACAGCAATACTGTATTTCAATTAGCGGTATTCACTGCAATACACAATATGCAAGCAGTCTATGGGCCATATTCGAGAACGATTGTGGTGCATACGAAGGCTCCAGAGTTAAACAAACAACAAAGCCGTCGTACAGTACCACACCATCGTATACACCACGGATATTCTTGAATACGGTCCTAAATGACATTTTACAATACAGTATCACCATCACGCTGCATGTTGTTGTATCCATTGACTTACCACACCAACAACACCAACACTGCCTTGCTTTTTCCTTTACTAAATTACTAAGACATATATCAAGCACAAGTTAAGATACCCATATCGTCTTTACCATCATTAGGCTATATAGGTTTTAACCATTCACTGTACGGTATATAGCAGCATCCACCTTGGAGCCTTAAATTACAAGATATAGGTATGTACGTAACTTTTCAATGATTCAGTTCATTATCATAAAACACCATTATATTTTTCTATTATTTTCGTTCACTTGAAATTGATTTAGAGAGGATACAAGTCTCGGTAATAATTTTCAAAGCGAGACACACACACACGAACACTAGCAGCATCCAATGATTCAGTAACATATCTTATAACACAATACAATGACATTTTTCTGTAAATATTCCTTCACTTGCCATTGATTTCGAGAGGGTACAAATCTCAATAATAATTTCAAAGAGAAATGCACACACAAGCACTACACTAAAATTATTTTGCTAACCAGGAAACGAACACCAGCATTTAAAGATTTTGTAGATTATAACAAACACCATGACATTTTCCTTCATTTACCATTAATTTTCATATGATACAAGTCTCAGTAATTATTTTCAAATAGAGAAACACACACACAAACACTTCACTAAAATTAATTGACCAACAAAGATTACAACAAACACCATGACATTTTCCTGTCATTTTTCCTTCATTTACCATTAATTTTCATTGGATACAAGCCTCAGTAATTATTTCCAAATAGAGAAACACACACACATGGAAACGAGCATCAACATCAACATCATTTTCTTCCTCGTTTTTTGAAATCAATAAGGAGTAATATATTTCCACTCGTATTTAACACACCATTAAAATACTCCATCACCCACACTACAGCCCTGATCATGTACACTCCAAAAAGGGTGTATAATTTCCACTGTATTCGTGCATTTTAAATTATTCACTAAGTTAAAAATTGAGGAAGGAAAGGGAAGGGACACACACACCACCACGATCCCAAGTCACTGTCCTTCATTTAACATTAAACTTTATATTCGTTTTAACCACAATTATAAACACCACACACTTTACATAGATACACAGAACAGAAGCTGGTATACTCCTTGTCATGGCTATATGAAATTAAATCCCGAGGTTGCTTGGTATTTTGCCTGAGAGAATAAATAAAAAAAAATAGATGAGTTTGTGTTTACATTTTGGACAGCCTATATATACCTACCACTCAGTTCTCGGGTGATTATATTCCTCCCTGTCATGTTGCAGGTCTTGCATACACGTTGCTAACACATCAAGACATTATACACAAGTCTGGCCACCGTTTCGATTCGTTGTGGTACACCGTCGGCGGGTTTAAGGGGTTTAGAAAGGAGAGGAGCTCAAATAGGAGTGTCTCTCTCACTCCTCCATATTGTGACGTCACTCGACTCTATGGCGGTGTTGCCACGTTGTATCATCATCTCTCACACACCACACATCATTTATTGATTTACACACTCTAAATACCTCTGACACACTACTCTCATTCATTTACTATCATGGATCGTTTCAATTACGACGGTGATTGAGTTGGGTGAGTCACATTAGTACATGTTGTGTAGTGAGATAATGTATATATGGCACCGTGTGAGCATCCCCCCTCCCCAGACGAGAGACTTGCACAGAAATGATTCACTATAATATACCCTACATGACTGAACCCATTCATTAAGCTTTTACCTTCTTATAATCCTAATTTGAACTATCTGTGGAATGCACATGATAATAAGAGAATATTTTACTGACCACAAGAGTGTACTGAAAGATAATGTACAACTGTATATAATTTAATTAAGCGATTTATCATAACATTTATTGGATATTACGGTTTGCACTTGTCCAATATAGTTGAGTGTGTGTGAATACTGCATATGCAATACAACATGATCCTAAATACACTTATTATGACGACAAGTTTGACGGAACTAACCCTTCATAACTTTTAGTTGTAAGCAATCCATAACTGGTTTGGTAGTGGAAGTTACCGGGCGTAAACAGTCCATGTGATGTGTGAGGTTACTGTTCACTGACTTCCCGGACCTATAAGTCACCTATATCAAGGACTGATTAATTAATCTATCAGACAAAAGATAAGACAACAAGTGATAAACTAGATAGTGATATAGTCACACCCGGCATATGCACTTGTCGGAAACCTTATCATTGCTAAAGTTTCAAGTTCACCGGCCCAGCATTCAAAAATTCGGTTTCATTCAAAGTGTGGGTTCCAAGTTGCAGGGATAAATTGTAAGGATTAGATTTACCATTTACATGTGTTTATAATTCAAGCAGAGTCATTCAGTAACAAGTTCATAAATACTGTAGCTGCTGGTATAGTATCATGTGACTTTGAGTAATACAGTAGTGAAAACCAACGTGAGGTTTGTACTGAATAAAGGAAAGGTGGTGCGTGATGTAATATTGTACTGGTGGTTATTTAAGGAGACACAGATATAACTACAGGAATCTAGAGACAGGTGTGTGGTGGCACCTTGGAGAATGACATATGGTGTAGTGGCCTTTTCAATAACGAGACATATAGAGATAGATGGCAAGACATGCAGCGAGTCAGCAGGTGTGAGCGAGACGAGTGTAAAAAGAAAATACAGGTGGCCTGGTGACGATTAATAGGCACAGGAGTATAGGCAGATAGAGAAAAGTCAGAGGCATAATTATGGTAGTTGCCTAAAGCGAGGAAGGAAACAAGGGTTGAAGGGTGGTACGTGTTTGGTAATCTATAGAAAAACAGAAGGATAGGTTAGCGAGACAGAGACAGGTGCATAGTTAGTGGTAGCTCAGCGAAACAGAATCATATCTTGATGAAACAGACAGGTGCATTCTGGTAGCTTAGAGAGACGTAACCAAACTCCTCTAATAAGACTCTATTTGGCTAAGAAAATTGATACAGTATACAGGAAAGATGTTATTTCGGGGAGTGTTGCTATTTGGTACAGTAATTCCGTCAGGATGAGAGCTGTGAAACTCTATGGACACCGTGCGCCCGTGTTCAAGTCAATCTGGGACACTTTGCTAGATGCTATCATAAACAAATATTATTGAGGTCAAAGATACGGCTAGTAAAATCAAAACAGGTAGATGCAGGGTAATTTGTTTAATTATTACAACAATATTATGTGTTTGGATGTGGCAATCCCATCATCCATCATGTAAGGTTGGTTACCGAATTTATGCTCACCATAGAGAACAGACCACCCCTTTTAGCCCCTCCTGCAGCTCAACCACCTACTTGCCCCCCAGCTTGAGAGTAGGAATATTGCCCAAGACAACCCTTCATCTGCCCCATTTCTTTCTTCAGCTGTGCCGACAGCTTAGGGTCACCCACCATAGAAGAGTGACTAAGTGAGATGTGGCTTACCTCAGCAGCATTTGGTGTTTCCTCCATGAGGATGTTTCTTGGCTGAATGTGGTTGTTTCCATGCTGGTGGTCTTGTAACAGGGTTGTCATTGTCCCCCATGGCTGCTGGTTTGCATAGCGGTTTCTTAGGAAAGATGATGGCAAATAACATTCACCCCTCACACACCAACATACAAGAATGAAACTCAACTGTAATGTAGACCAAGACTAAACTAAATGCCACTGTGAGGATACCGCAAAAGGTAAGAAAGGTCCACCTTTTCCTTCAGTCACCCTCTTGATCTTAACTTTTCTTACCCTTCCTTCTGGGTACCTATTACAAGGGATGGTAGTACAAGACCCAGGAAATCTTAAAGGATCTACCTACATTGACAAATGGAGTCATAGCCAGAATTACAGTGATACCCAAGGATGGGGTCATGGCAACTTGGCCTGGGAAGCAGTGGCTCTGAACTCGGGTCATTAACTAGGTCAGGGACGTATGCAGCCCAGAGTCATGAGTAGCTGACCTATATAGGTCAAGCCTTCCATAGTCAGAGCTTGGTAGGCAACCCATCTCAATGTGTAGAACCCATATTGAGTACCACTCTATGGGACAGCTACTCAGAGGATACCTACTACTGGAATCATCATGGGAACAGCTGCTTAAATGAGTTGTTACCCTCACCTAAGGGCTCAGGTCAGGGGATGCTTCAATGATATCACTAAGAGATTGAAGGTGATATGGGGTGTAAAAATGAAATCAGGATACAGATGGAAGGACAGAAATACTCAGTTAAATGGGTCACACTTACATTCAATGCCTCATTCAAGCCCACAAAATAAATTTTCAGCTCACCTTTACAAAACTAATTTATAATATCCTTGATGCAAGAAGTCATTCTATGGACTTTCAAGTTAAAACTGGTTGCCAGCTGTAATCTACAGTAAACTCACTCTAGTAAATATCTTCCATTCTTTCCTATCTTTTACAAGTCAAAGACTACAACTTTTGTCATCAACTTTACATGCAATGAATATAGGCCTATGCCTAACCTTAATTCATATGCCTAATTTTCTTTCCTTTGTTAAGGCTTACCATGAGTTTGGTACAGGAAAAACAATTATTTAGCATATCACATCACTTAAGTATTCTATATAAGGTGTAGTTAAAATAATCCCTGTCATTATGTATTTTATTTCAACATGCCTCTAAATGGGCCAACACTGGAATTACGGGAACACACTGAAGATCACCCCATTTCCATACTTAATGTAGTGCTGGCAGACTTTTACTGCTACCTTTGCTTACTGGCAATCTTGGCCAAAGTTATAAAATATCATTTTATGCACTACCTTTTCTTCCTCAGTCTGATGAGGAAAAATAAATGTTCTCTTATAGTCCTCCAGCAAATACATAATTCTCTTAATTTCTAGTAAATAAATGGTTTCTTTGTGTCCAGGATAAAAATGTTTTCTTTATTTTTAAGAAATAAATGTACTTTTAGTCTCCAGCATTTACAAAAAATACTTTTGAAGTGCATAAATGTTATGTACAAATATAATCTGATTCAGTGAAGTAAAACATGTCCATAATCAGATTTGCTGTGAACATGTCCATGGCTTAGAGAGGTACTTCCATCTTTTAAATATTAGTAAGAATAAACGGCAGGCTCAATTCTTCTGAAGCTTGAGCACAGGGCTGGCTAACAGTTCCTTGCATGTACATATGTATTATCAAATTAAATAATTAAAAAAGTGAAAAAACTCCTTTAATAGTACTAAAATCTATAGACATTCTTCTACATGATCCTGTCACCACAGAAGAGAAAAGAAAATAGATACAATACCTTAAGCACAATCATATCTTTAGAGGAACAATAAAAACATAAGTATTAATATTGTCGAATATCCACATGAAGATTGATTCAGTCGAGACTACATAGGTTGATTTTACAGTTATGCACAATGAATGATTCATGGGTATCTGAAGGATAGATATGGAGTTGCTTGGCAATTTTATACTGGACTGTGTGGTAATTTTGACAGCAGACCAATACAGGGACAGAAGTTAATGAAGTGTTCTAATGAGGTGTGACAAAGCAGCTTAAAATACTGTAGTTTGTTTGAGGCAAACCCAATTAGTTACGTGGCTTCCGATGACAGATTGCAGATACTGTACTGTATTTTAATGATTAGTGTGACGACTGGAAGGAATGCCATGACCCTGTACTAAATCACATGATGGTTGTTGTGAATGTGAGTGTGGTGCTATACTGTGTCTTTACTGAGGTGTGTGTATGTGTGTGTGTGTGGATATTATTGTACTGTACTGTATATTATGTGGTGCGTGTGGATATTAAACTGAATTTTGATTGAAAACTGAAATATGTGTACAGTACTGTATAGAGGTCGGGGAGGATCCAAACAAATAGCAACAACTATAAAATCAACCCTGGAAGAATAAGTAGTGAAGCTGGCCTGAGGAAGGGGAGGAAGGGGTTACAGGGAACAGTCTGGCCCCATTAGCAACACATGGGAAAACGTCACTTTATCTCAAGATTATTTCACAGGGATTGCATGGTTTGCATATATTAATTTACTTATTTATACCAGTCATATTGTAAGAGGCTTGAATTAAGAAAAATCCTACACTTTATCACTATACTGTATATAATATGCTGACTTAACAAGTGATTTTTGTAAAGGTAAAACATTTGAATAACCTGAGCAATGTCTTGCTATAAAGGGTCAACACTAAAAGGCTCATATTCTTACCCACACCTTTACTAAGGAACTATTTGATTCATCACCGAGAAACAATTCATTCTGAGGACATTGCCTACATTATATAAATACAGTATACAATAATACTGTATGTCATTTCATGTAAAAATAATATATAGCATAGCTGTCAGTAAGATTTTACTTTGAGAGCCAAAATGCAGACAGGTCAAACAATTTTTAGTAAATGTGTGGTTTGAGAATATGGCACTAAGAGACAACTACTAGGACTGGCTGTGTTGAGCATGACAAAACAACCAGCCAGATTCACAACCAAGTTACTTGTACAGTTACCCAAAATAACATCACAACAATATTCATTATAATTATATGTGCGGGGAAAAGTTGGTGTTTTATAAGAATTCTTTTACACTTTTGTAAAGTCACAATGTTATGCCGTGACAAATCTCAATGAATGCAGCCAACAGGAAATGGTAACACAGTATGCTGTAGTAAATACCTGTAATAGTCATCTTATGCATTGTCAATATACAGTACATGCCCCTTAATTCATACTTTCTGCCACTGTGTTTTGGTGGACAAATTATACAGTGTTTGTCTTTATCAGTCAGTGACAACAGTTTCAAATGTTTAAAACTAATTGATTATCTTGCATGATGGGATTCGTTTTCTCCAACACGTGTCACTGGTACAAATGGGGATAAGAAAATGAAGCATTACACTTCCACTTCACTGTATCTTCTCACGACATTATTAAAATGGAAATATGGTGCAACATTATCTCCTTGAGTTTACAACTCAATCACTGATTTTTATTGTGTGGGTTGTATTTTCCTCATCATGGGAAAACTGCCAAGTCTCTTCCTTAAATGATGACATAAGTCTTGAAATACAGTCAAAAGCTCAAAACTCTGTGTTACCATTTCCCGGTTGGTTACGCTCATAATTCTATTACATCTTGGCTCATGTTAAGTTCAGTTTTTAAGTGTTGCAATATAATTTTGGCCATCTGTACAGGCATATTACACAGGTGCTGGGAGAGACACAAAAATGCATAATACCAATGTCAGCTGAGGGCCTCTACACCCCTAGCCAGTGTCAACTCAGAGTCTCTTCTACTGTACATCCATAGCTACTGTAATGTACTGTTAGCTTCAAGGTATTTATGTCCCAAGCCACTGTCAGCAGCTCAGGATTTCTATACCTTAAGCCACTGAGGCAATCATAGACACACTTTGACTTGTACTGTTCCATATATCTATATAGCATCAATTTTATACAGTATCAATATGTACATCAAAAAATAGTTTGTGCAAACTCAGTTAAAAAGTACTAAATACAAAATGCTAATTAGATAAATTGAAAAAAGTTTTAATTATTTTAAGAAAATTCTTCTAACCTTTAGAGGGTTTTTTATAAGGCATAATGTAAAGTTAAGGTATATAGCTACCACAGAATATTAAATATTCACTTTAGATTACATATGACTTAGATACTTGTTAACAGCTGAAAAGAAAATGATAGTAAATTAATCACCGACATATCCAATATATAAAAGTAATTGCGAATGCACTGATGGAATTCTTGCAGGATCAACAGTTGCCTAATTCATGCTGATGCCACAGAAAGAATGATGAAAACATTTTAACCCTCTCAGGCTCGGCTGACACACACAAGGAGTCAATAATATATTGTGCTTTAATGATTCAGTTTCCTGTGGTTCAGTTTTGCATAAACTGTACTCATTGTATAATTATAGATGTTAAGTAATTTCAGTCAAGTCATTGGAAATTGTTTAGATGTTCGAATCCTGAGTGATGAGCCTGAAAGTGTTAACCTTAGATAATACATAATATTAATAGTAAAAATGAACATGAAATGATTTCCTATGTACAATATTACACTGGGATGAGCACTGTGCTGAAGCATGATTGATAACCACTCAACAAGAAAAACCTCCAAGGATGCTCCACAAATAACACTGACAAACATACACCATTATGGAAGGTATGATGTTGAAAGTAAACTGGAGACAAATGACACTTCCAAACTGCCAAACAAAAACATAGATCTTTTGTTTTGTGGTTTAGAGGAATCAGTTGTCTTCATTCTACTGACAACATTGTACTCCACTAAAACTAAATTTTCCGAAGATGTTCCGCAAAATACAACGACAAACACGCACATTATTATTATTATTATTATTATTATTATTACAACTATCTGTAAAATACCACTGAAGGTAAACCACAGAAATACGACTGTGACATGAGAAACACCACAGTTATTGCAGAAGCTCAACATTCTTCTGCGATGATATAAAAAAACAACTACCCATTTGTACTGCACGTCTTCCATTAGAGAACATCTGGTTAAACTGGGGCCTGTGAAACAGTCGGCAAATTCAAGCTATTGATTCCCCCAAAATGTGTCACAAAACAGTATTAAATTGAGTGAATCTACTTTGTGGGATAATCTGGAGGAATAAGGAGCCTCTAATCTCACAACATCACAGGTCCCTCAAAAAACTGTACAGACTTCGACAAAACATCTGTTTTCCAGTCCATTCCAAACTCTGAAAATTAAGATAAATCAAAGATAGTGTATATATATGCACTGTACAGTTGAAAATAAAAGTATGTACAGTAGACTATTTTTCATTCAAATTTACACAATCAATGAAGTCATGAGTTATGGAAGGGCAGGAGAGGAGCCAGAACCTTTGTCAGCACCTGTACCTCTGATAGCTGTATGTAAGAACACTCATGGATTTAATGATGACTTATTAACCATCGTGTAGCCCGAGTTTCATACATATGGCTCTTATACTGTAACTGACAAACTACCTTTCAGAAACATCCAACTGCCACTAAAATTTCCACTTCCATTATGGTGGAGACAACATTCCTTGGCATGAACTGGAGGCTACCCATTCTTCCAAACTAAGCCACAAAACAGCACCTCTATTTATTTATCTATATCTCTGATACCTCATTCTATATTATTCATGGCAGAAGACTCTCGTTCTCCTTGTTCCAGCATTCCCTCCTCACTCAGTCATGCCTTCCTCTTCCACTCACGTTTTGTTCCTTCACATACTCCTGCACCATGTTCATACATCTGACCAGTGTTCTACCTTTCAAAAAAAACCTTTTTATTTCACTCCCCAACACCTTTGTGAACACTCCTCCTTGCACTTTTTCCACATCTCCAAACGACCTCATTGTACAGTAATACACTTCACCCTCTCAACCATCTCATGTTATTCAGCACCAAAAAATTTCAACTTCTTTTCACTTCAGCTTCTGTTCTCTCTAAAACCACCAACTTACTCTTACAGAGTACTATCTAAATTTCATCTTTACCCTCCATAGCTCCCCTTCACTCCCTGCCAACAACACAGTGTCATCTATAGATAAGCTTACTATCAAGGATCATTTTGTTTCATTCGTCCTCATCCTCTCACCAAGGTTACTCACTCCAGCAGCACCTACTCCAAGGAAACAATTTCATGACAGTTTGAAGAATCGGTACTGGTAGCTTCACACATGCCGACAACACCACAGTTCCTTATGGGAAGGAGAGTCTTTTGTTGATGAATTAGAGTGCTACTGATTCCTCCTAGCTATAATAGAAAACAAAGGTCCTCAATGGAATTAATATGGGATCTGCTTTGTGGCATAGTTTGGAGGAATCAGAGACCTTCCAATTTACCAACAATAGAATCTCCCCTGAAGGTGTGGACTGAGCTTTGTGGAATTTGGACATTTTTGACTGGCAGCATTGCAACAATCTCGAATGATTATTAAAAATGACATATGCACTTCATATCTTTTCCAGCAATTATTATGCAAAAAAACAAATAATATAAAAATTTTACAATAACATACCTGTCATACATGACAAACAAAAACAAAAACTCCAAGTCATACTTCATAACTTTAGGCGGTAACTATAGTCTGTGTTTTCTGGCTGACACTATTTACCCACTGTTGATGTGGCACCATAAAGGGTAAATAATCTGACTGGGTGAACTATGCCATCTAAGAGTCACACACCAACCAGTCAGATTCAAGGTACAGTAGAACCCTTTGTAATGACACTGGGTGAGAACATTTACCGTGAGCCAGAGAAAATACTATAGATTATGATAGCATAGCAAAGCATGAAAATGTATAAGGTTCATAATATACAGTATTTCATTTACAAGTTATGCTCAGACAACACACCCAACATCACATATTCTAAGTACTACAAGACAGACAGCCATAATAACCTCATCTAGCACCTTGCTTAGTAATTGCTCCATTCACCTCTTGGTGTGCTGTATTAATAATATTAATAACAGAAAAATGAAATACAGTTTATTAGAGTAGTCTACAAGTTTCTTGTACCGTTACCTGACATGGATGAGAAGGGAGAAAAAGGAATAGGTTGAGTGTGAGATGAAAATATGGATGAGTCAGTATAATATTATGAGAAGGTGTAATGATATGGGATGACAGGGTTTTACTGAGTCAGGATACAATTGTTTGGAGTCTTTGCATTTCTGGCTAATGAAGTATCATTTAATGATAGATAGACAGTTAAATATTTAGATATTGATAGATGGTGACAGAGAAAGACATTCAGTAGACTACTGTACTGGTTAACCAATGGATGATGAATTGAACAACTCTAAGCATAGGTGCAGGTTTTTGAGAATATAGTGATATTAATAATAATATCCCAAACTAAATCAATGTCTGTTTTTCATCAGTTTCCACGGCTGCTCAGTATGCACTGTATATACTACCACGGCTGCTCAGTATGCACTGTATATACTACCACTTCTCCATAGTACACATTTGCATATAATGTCTTTGTGCTCACTAAGTCTTGTATAAACATTTTGAAGGTGTGGTATTGACCACTACACATCATAACTAATACTTTCCATTAAGATTTTCAGTCTGAATTTTCAACAATTTATATAATATCACTCTGGAATAAGATTTTAGGGATCATTTCAACAGTGTCCTTAAATATAAATAAAAAATAATTAGATGCTGTTCTTTTTTCCTTCATTATTATCTAATAACCGGGAACTTATGGTAACACCAATGACAATTCTTCAGTACGTATTTTGAAACAGCAATACTCACAACAGCTAGTTTAGTGAAGGAGAGTGAAACTGCATGGTTTTGGCTTAGTACAGCATGTCAGGTGAGATAATGTTGACAAATTGGGGCAACTACATCCTTCAAACTAAACCACAACAACAGATCACCTAAGCTAAGGTTATCTGTCTCTTGGCATAATAGTTGTAAAGAATAAGTAACCTCTGATTAGCTGACAACATCTTAGCTCACCAAAGAATGAGATCTGAGTGTCACCCAGGCTTAGTGAAGCATATTAAGAAATAATGTATGAGTATTAGAGTAACAACAGCACTGAAGAGTCATGAACGGTACCCTATAAAGAGCCCCAGTGGTGAGGCCTAGCTGGATGGTGATGCATTACTTGGGTTGTCCACCAGCATCTTCATCAGGTAATTGTCCAGCGGGGTGTCTCCAATCAGCTGAAATGTAGACTACTTAATTACTTTTAAAGGTAAACTGAAAATATCTTGAGTGAAGATAAGAGGTACAAAGGATCATGTAATTATTCATCAGATAATTGCTTAGTGGCATGTCTTTGATCAGAGGAAATATAAATGTGAATCTTCAGGAGTATTAACCGTATGGCAAGCAGGTACTGTAGTTGTTTATTTACATCATATAACATCATATCAACAGATTAACTAAGTAGATGGAACTTGAAATATAGTGTACAACTTTCAGAATTAGTTAACTTTTGGCCTTCGTCATCATGAATCAGTGAACAGCTAAAAGAAAGGATGTGAGAGGGAACTTATGCTAAAATAATCCAAATATAATACTAAAATATATACAATATATACAAAGTGTTGTATAATAACAAACAGTAAACCCTCTTCAAGTTATCCTTGGATTAGCCACAGTAATTGTTTAAATGATACATGCAGTATTGTACTTTAGTGTCAAGTATATACAAATATAATCTTAAGACTCCCTGACACCTTTCTATCCTACCACAAGATTCCTCTGCACTAGGATTACACTCTTTTCCTGTCTAGAGACTGGTAAGTGATTATTTTTATATTATTATATATCTTTCTTTACATGTATTTTCTGTATTATGAAGTAATTTCAAAAACATATTTAGGCATAACTTTTAAGAGTCCCTATCGATATGAATTCTGGAGGGTTTACTGTAAACTAATTAACTACAAAATACAGTACAGCCAATTTACTAACCTTGAAGAGGAAAAGGTACTCGAGACACTTGAGACCTATAGACCTGAGTGCAGGGAGTCGGAGGAGCAACTTGGCAAAGCGTCCAGGTTCTTCAGGATAGTTAGTGCGGGTGTATTCCTCAAGGGCCGCGTACACTTTCTCCCTCAGAATCTCTACGTCGTTACAGCAGGTCAGTCCCTTTGCATCTATTGGGGGTAAGTAGAGAACTGTTAATGAGTTGTGCTTCACTTTGAGATAGTAAATATTACCTTTCTAGCTAAAACTGCCTCAAAGAAGTTGGTTGTGCTGTGCAGATTACAGGAATAAATTTGCTTCTTCCAGTGACTGAAAGAAGAATATGTTTGGAAGACTAGGTAACTGGCCCACTAAACAGGCTTGACTGGCTAATTCCTAGTATAGTAGCTCTCAATTATTTCTCTCAGTCTGGCAATACCAATCATACTACAATATACACCTGTCCTGCAACCACAATGATTAATTCTCTCCAACACTTGCTGCACAGTTCTATAACCTTGTCTTAAACACAAAATACAGACTGAAACCTTTCAAGTTAGTCTAGATACAAAAATACTCCTTCAAACACAAAACAGCGACAGTTTCCTGCATCTATTTAGCCATGACAATACAATATCAGTTGTAGATATATACCATCAACCACAAAAACAGAGTACAGTATTGTATTGTATAGGAGAGTGACTGACCAGGGTTGTAGAGGACTATGGAGCGGAGGCAGCCCAGTTCTGTCTTGTCCATCTTCATTTCCTTCATTTTGGCCACCAGCTCTGACAATACTCGGTCAAATATGCCTCCAACCCCAGCCTGGTGTGCACTACTTCTGTGTACCTGCAAAACAAATAAGAATAAATGAACAAACTGATAAATGAGCCAACGAATTATTTAACTGATGCATTAGTCAATTAATAGGCAGTAAGGGCAGGGAGACCCACATAATTTCCTAGACTTCTCTATCAATCCCAAACATAGTATTTGTTGTATATCTTTTTGTCTCCTATGTTTGGGAAATAAAAAAACACACAGTAAATGCGATATAATGAATTATCAAGTATATTTTACTGACACAACTGAAAGAGTAAGAATTTAGTTTGACCTGGGAAAACCTCATAACTAACCATTCAGATATTTGAAGCCTGAGTGAAATGTTTGAAAGTGTTTTAATGTTGCATGTGCAGAGAATCAAAGTAGCACAATTTTTCCTACTTACCACTAAACCTGTGGCTAGAACTATTCCATCTTCAACACCCATACTTCTATGTGAGAAGGAAGCGATGAGGAGCTCATTCCACCCTGGAAACATAAATCATATTGTGAAAACTGATATAGAATTTTACACAAAGTTAGGGAAATATTTGTCTACATAATGGCATACCGGTAACTTAAAAGGCTGGAAGGTGTATTATAAACAATTAAAATATTTGAATATGAAACCTCTCATGGGAATTGGAACCCTGGCTATCAAGATGCTACCAATATCATCATGCCACCATACATAATAAGATCAATATTATTTGGGTAAAGTAATTGGAGTAAATAAAGCATTTAGATGAGATGTCAAAGGAATGTATATATATATTGTAATTACTTCATTACTACATGAAATATTACTCTAAGTTATTTATACCTGAGTTTATCAAGGGAATACTTTGAACCACTTACCAGCCTTAAGTAGAACCACTTGGTCTTCAACGGGTAAGTCAGTGAAGTGTGGAATGTGCTTGGCCCACTCCACCAGCTGGACTAAGTGTCTGTCTGCTGCCTGGCATATATGGGTAACAGCGTCCTGACAACAATACCTTCATTTAGTATTTTTTACACTCACATAAAATCCCTCCCACACCCCAACATGCACAGGTGTTGCTTTGCCTTGACCAGCCCTTATGGAGAGTTTACCAGAGGGAACAAAGTATAAATCTACATGAATGAATGATAATTATCTGCAGCTATTACCAGCAGAAAATTCTCCATTTTATGAATCTAATACTGTAACTGTGTAACTTTACTGTTACCAAGAAAAACTGTACTACAGTATAGTACAGGTTTTTGACATGTACCACAGTATTTAGTAAAAAATGAAGATAGTTACAATGTGAGGATGTAGATACATTAGAAGATGTGACATATATTTCTCAACAAGTAAACAGCAAAGTAGAAAAAGAGCATTAGTGAAAATCAGTGAAAGAAAGAGAGAGAAAGTAAGTGTGTCGTTACCCCTTGATCCATAGGCGTCTCCTCCACTGGTTCAATGTTTTGTTCTGCGTCCCTGATGCTGGCGATGGGCATGTCTGATATTGAGCCACATGACGACTCTGTGTCACCGTCCCCTTTGTCTCCCTTGGTCCGTTGTCTTTCCTCCTGTAATAGCAGTGGGCAGATGGCATCACATCTCTATTCTATTTGCTTCTCATGACAACAAGCAGTAAATAATGAGATATGTTTGACTGGATTCATGGCCTCCTCTTAATTATTCAGAGGTACTGTACAGTATATGACACCATGAAAATATAATTATAACCTTACATATATGCACAGTTTAAGCATCAAGTGTTTGGTATATTTTATTATGAGGTAAAATAGACACAGTGATCTGGAAAACAGACTGGACACAATATAAATAAATTCATAAAGAAATAATGACTCATAATACAAAGAGTACAATCAATTTTCAGTTCACTTCATATCTTTGTGAAATATATGATATATATACACTCAATTTTAGTTTGAAAGTTTTGTGACTACTGTACAGATTTGTACACAGTAAAATCTTGTATATGATAACTTACAATCAAGTAAATGGTTACTGAAATACTATACAGGTATTAGTGAGATTATTGTCTACATGTATACCAACTTATCCTTATGCATTGCAGTGCTCCTTCATACAGTACTATGTAATATAATACACCTGTACACTAAATGGTGTTTCTGTACAACTATGGTGTTCAACAAAACAACAAAAAAGATAAAAAATATGTGTGAAAAGAAAATACAGTAGTAATCTACCATTTTCAACCCTATGTGTGTACTGTATATTCTTTCTAATTACTGTATCTAAAACTAAAAAAAAAAAGTGAAACAGAACAATAACTACTAGTCCTGTTTTTCTGAGTTGATGGTACCTGATATAACTATTGCTCCACCATTGTAACTCTTTCATCATTAATGGGTTCAGTGAATTACAGGAAACTTGGGTCCATATTCAAGAGCATTTGTTGCGTATACGATGGCGTGGTATCCGTACGACGACACCATAGACACACTACAGAGTCATCATGCCGGTACCACACCATCACATGCAACACGGATGTTCTTGAATAGGGCCCTCGATTCCAACAAACTTTACCAGTAGAGACACTACTTAATACAGTAATATATTCAGCTGTACTCTATTTCTTGGCAAAGTTTGGAGGAAGCAGTAACCTCCAATTTACTGACATCTTTTTCAGTACTGTATCTGTAATCCTTTCATAATAGCTGTGGTGTCACCATTCCTTAATTAAACCCACACTGCAAAGCTAATGGCAAAAACACAACATGCCAGAATATAGCTTTTTTTTTTTCCTGTGCAGAACTGTCATTTTACCCACAACAATACAACATTTTTGTCTCTTGACATTGCTCAGTGTTCAAAGTCATGGCCAGTCATTCTTACACATCATTCTGAAACTTTACCAGAACTAGATGAGATTCCACTGGCAAGAATTACTTTAAAATGTAGTATGATTTATTTATTCCATGGTTTGAGATTCTACATGTGGTGAAGATCTATTACCCACGACTATGCATTTCCCTGCAAATTTAATGCTACGTACACTAACTACACTATAATTTTGTTACTAGAGTGAGCAAAGACTACGGACACACTCTGACTCAGTAAACATGGTGTTGTCAACTCATCAAAATGTGTTTGCATTTCAGAATTATTCTAAAATATATCTATCAAAACCAAACTTGCAGGGAAATGTACACAGTTTGACACAACTTGGCACATGTATAGTGAATGGATTACAGATGTCATTAACCTCGTCATGTATGGTCAACTCATCTGTACAAAATATAATATTACCCTGTATACAGTATTATGCTTTAATGTTTCAAATTTCTGGTACTGTACTTCACATTAAATAATAATCATGATGTATTGAATTCCATGGTGTTCAGTAATACTCTTCCGTGGGAGTGTATTAAATGTTTTAAGTCTGAGAAACTATGGATTATATGTTCAAAAAAGAGTTATTTGAATACGGTATGTTGTACAAATGAGCCAACCATTCACAAGAGGTTAATGAAGTACTTTATAAAGGATTGAACCATTGATGAAAGAGCAAACATTTATATATAAATTTTCTTCCCATGAACAAGGATAATTTTTCCTTAAATAATTGCAGATCCCTTAACTGCTACAAACTTAGTAATCTATGATTATCAATATATTAATCAAATATTATGTTTGAGCCAATAAGCTATTTGTGAAACATCCAGGTACCATCAGCTCAAAAAAACCTGACTACATATAACAACAAAAAATGTGTAAATGCCCGCCCATGGCAGAACAATTAATCCCACCTCGATCCCCCCTACCTGCACCGCTTCTCTCTTCATGCCCATGGATAAACACTTCTGGTATCGGCAATACTGGCATCTGTTCCTCTGTCTCTTGTCGATGACACACGACCGCTCCTCACGACAGGCATAAGAAAGGTCCTTTCGAACTGTTCGTTTAAAGAAGCCTTTGCAACCCTCACAACTGTGGAAGAAGGAAAATATGAACATTGGCACACATCACATACTGTACTTAAAGGGAAACAATGAGGAAACATACTGTACTTAGACTAACACATATACAAAATTATACTGTCACAAGAATAAATTATATCACACACACCAATGTTAAAAGATAGCTCACCTGTAGACGCCATAGTGTTTGCCCGATGCCCGGTCCCCACAGATGGAACAGAGGTGCTTTGAACCCGAGAGTGGGTGGCTGGGTGGGTATTGGGTCGGGGAGGTGCTGAGGTTACTGTTGCTCGTACTGAGTGTATTTCCACTTGACCCAATGGTGAAGGGGGGTGTCGTTATGCTGCAAAGAAATATTATCCATTATTTTAGGGGCTGCGGAAAATATATATACAGTACAGTACAGTATATATTTTTTTTTTCTGGTTGATAGCAAGAGTATTCAAGCAATAAAAGGAAGGCTTATAATTCTTTTATAGTTTTATTTTGTTTTTCAAATTTAGTGAAAAGTAGTACAGTATAGCTAAAAATAAATGTCATAAAATGTTATGAAAATGTGTTACTCTCTATCCTGTCAGAAGAAGACAAAAAGATCAAACACCATGACAATTTCTTTTAATTAAATATATTTCCCTTTACACCAAACAAACCTGGTGACCTAAATAAAAATGAAATAGAAAATGTTTTAAGAATGCAGCATGTGAGGGGAAGCAGGGGATGGGGATGGCCTAATAATAACAGCCGGCAAGGACGAAGAGGTAATCACCATGGTAACCTGACACACACACACACACACACACACACACATGAGACTCACAGGGGCAAGATGAAGGTGTATGTACAGTCATGGTAAAAACTCCTGCATCAAGTAATTACTGTGTTCAGTAAAAAAGGGACAGTAACTTCACTCTTTGTTATCCAAAAACATGTCTAAAGAGGCAACTGTTTACAACTGATGTGTTCACTGTTCAGGGACACATGTGTGTGTGTGTGTGTGTGTGGTCAGTAATCTGCACTACGTCATTGTGTAATTTACGATAACTATTAATCTTTGAGTTACCGGTATTTCATACAAGTGTGCAGTGTGCAGTCAGCCATAACATTTCTGCAGTGATCTTCAATCTATAAACTGTTATAATAAAGGCCAATAAAATCTACTTTACAGTTGCATATACAGTACATATATATATATATAATTTTATTGAAGCTTGTAAACTGCTGGATGTTTCAAGTGTGTGTAAACTATAAGTTAATAATCAAAACATACAATAAACTATATAATGTAATAAATATAATAAGTATGTTAAGTAAGTAAGTAAATAAAGTATGAGTTAACAGGTGTAATCTGACTGACCTTGGTGATGCTGGTCCACCATTGGCACTGGAGAAGGTGGATGATGTGGGTGAGAGGATGGACACGGTGTCTGGCGCCACGTTCAGCGGTGACTGCCGATCCAGTGGCCCGGACATACCGATATCCAGACCTGAAACAATACAAAAAATAACTCTTATATCATGATCTTATACACAACAACAACAACAACAACAACAAAATGCTCAAACATTCTATAAACAACACACAATTATACACACATTCTACACCATTATATCATGACCTTACACACACAATTATACACACAACAAACCATTATATTAGGACCTTACACACACAATACAACATTATAATATTATGACCTAATTACACACACAACATTATTTAAAAGATGCTCAAACATTCTACACACAACAGTACACATTACAGTAATTATACAGACCCCCTGCCTAATTATAATGAACTAAAACAGTAACAGATACAGACAAAGAAATGACAACTTGACCTATATAGACAGAGAGATTAATTACAGAACTGTTTGGTAAATATTTAAAGGAATAATCAATACATAATTATCTAAACACTTCATGTATAAAAACGAGACGATATACAAAAAAAAAAAAAAAAGAAAAACAATACCCAAATAAAATACATAAATAAATAAACATAAATAAATAAATAAAATAAATAAATAAATAAATTAAATAAATAACAATACTCAAATAAAATGTATTAAATAAATACATAAGAGAATCGACAAATGAAGATGACAACTGTGTGTGCATGTATGATTGTTTGTGTGACTGTGTGTGTGTGTGTGTGTGTGCATGAACGACCTCGACAATGCTCCAGTGTTTCGGGGAGGGAGGGGAGGGGGGGGGGACACACACACACACACACAACACACACACACACACACACACACACACAACACACACACACACACACACACACACACACACACACACACACACACACGCACACACACACACACACCCAACACAGGCCTTGAGACAAACAGCAGGCCTCACCACCACAGTATAATGTAATGAATGTATTGCCTGCTCACAAACCCAAACACTCCTTTCTATTTAGGTCAGGAAGGCATCAAGAGAGAGAGAGAGAGAGAGAGAGAGAGAGAGAGAGAGAGAGAGAGAGAGAGAGATAGGGATGACAGTCGCATTACTAATCTCCTTTCCTGCACACACACACACACACACACACACAGCATCACCGAGGACAGACACACACACACGTACACACATTATATTGGTAAGTGTGTGTGTGTGTGTGTGTGTGTGTGTGTGTGTGTGTGTGTGTGTGTGTGTGTGTGTGTGTGTGTGTGTGTGTGTGTGTGTGTGTGTTTGTGTGTGTGTGTGTGTAGGGGACTGGGAGGGAAACATAATCAACTTGGTTTTATATTGATGAGGAAAAACCAGAATTAACAAGGTTTTATTTATATTCCTATGGGGAAACCGGAAATAACAGGTTTTTATTTATTGGTATGGGGAAAAACTGGTATTAACGGGGTATTATATATATATGTGTGTGTGTGTGTGTGTGTGTGGGAGAGAGGGGGGGACAAAATTAATATGATGAGGAAGAAACCAGAATTAACCGTGTTTTAAATTTACTAGGAAAAACAAAATTAACCTCGTTTTAAATTGATGGGAAAAAACGAAATCAACCTGGTTTTAAAATGACTAGGAAAAAGGAAATTAACTTGGCTTTAAATTGATGCGAAAAAATAAATTAACCTAATCTTAAATTTACGAGGAAAAAAAAACGAAATTAACCGGGTTTTAAATTGATAAGGAATAAACTAAATTAAGCCGGTTTTAAACTGACAAGGAAAAAACGAAATAATCCTGGTTTTAAAATGATATATTGAATGAAAACCAAGAACGACTTACGAATTACTTTAGGAATTATTTACGTAATCAGTTGTGAGCACTAGTTGTCACGGATAATAATGACGTCCCTGACCAAAACCTTCACCTTTGATGCGTGAATGACAGTGCGACAGGAAAGGTGTGTGTGTGTGTGTGTGTGTGTGTGTGTGTGTGTGTGTGTGTGTGTGTGTGTGTGTGTAAGAGAGAGAGAGAGAGAGATAGAGAGAGTGGTGGGTGTTTTGGCGAGGGAGGGACAGAGGATTAAACTAAAAAAAAAAATCCTGTCCTTCAACAAAATATACTTTCGTGTGTCACTTTCACTCTTCGTAGTTGGACAGTGAGTCGAGTCTACTGGAGATGTCCTACATAACAACAACTGGAGATGTCAGCTGATGTCCTACATAACCATCCAGTGTTCTATAAAGTGTATTCACAATGTACAGTCGGTTTCAGGAATTGGTATACAGAGAAGTGGCTACAAGGAGTCATGTTTATTTTGCATATACTGTTGGCAATTATTATTATTTGTATTACCCATTACATTACTAAAAAAACTTTGGTGTTAGCAAATTTATGTATTAAAATTTTCTATTAATTTTCATCATGATGTGAGTGAGTGGATGTGAATGGGTTTTATTTACATGTACAGTTGGACACAGGAATCCGTGGTACAGCCCAAGTGAAAGATGGTCCATTTCTCCCAATATCAAGTTCCTTACTTAGTGCCAAATAGGAGACACCAGCAGGGGCAGAAGTCAGTATTGAGGATGGTAACAAGAAGCAAGTACCTGATAATAGACACACAATGGTTACTCAAATGGGACAAGTATCTTTCACCTGGGCTGTACCACGAATTCCTGTGTCCAACTGTACGTGCCTTCCTTCCTTCTTTCCTTCCTTCCATTCACTCCCTCACTCACTCAGGATTTCCCACCAATTAGTTTTCTTCTTCAGGTGATCTTCCTGTTGTTAAACCTGATTATATAATGACTTACTATTTTAAACACAAGGACGCTCGTTATTCCTTCCTTCACTTCTGCCCACCTAATATTATACATTATTAAAAATTAAATACAAAATAACATTGATTATTATTATTATGACACAAAACGCCAGATGTAGTAGGAAGAGAATTTACATACTAACACCAACAACAATAAATGATAAGGATTAATGACAGAAAAAGATGCCCCATTTCTATATAATATTTCTGTATAATATAACTCGAAAAAAAAAAAAAAAAGCTTGAATTTAAACCAGAAAAAAAAAAAAAATCTTGGTTAACTTTAGTGACAGAAGGCCTCGTTCTTCAAGCAGTGGGGGGATTTTTTCAAGATACTTACTTCCTCGGGACTTTTAGCTCCGTTGTCAGTCGCCTTTTGGATTATTACTGTGTGTCTGAACAGGAAACTTGCTGCATGACGTGAATGAAGACTACAATATCCCCCCCCTCACCCCTACCACACACCTCTAAGCAATTCAGTCCCCCTCTTCCTCCCCTCATCCCTAAGCAAGTCAGTCCCCCCTCCTCCCCTCAACCCCTTCCACCCCTTGCCCTTATAACTTGCTACATGACATGAATGAAGAATACACCCCCCTCTTCCCCCCACTCCCCAACCACCCCAAAGCAAGTCAGTCCCCCCTTCTTCTGTTACTGCCTTCCATCCCTTGCCTAAACTTGCCTCACCTTTCTTCCTTCTCGTTTTATACTAATCAGTTCCGAGGTTCAATGAGGTATAGAAAAAAAATCAAATTATGTTCCTACCATTTCATTTTACTACCATCACCTGTTCTTTCTCATTCAGCATTCAGTCAAAATTATCCCTGAAGAGTGTCAATGTATGAAGAGACGACGAAACTGTTTTATCATTATTATCTCCAACAAGAGTATTTCAATTATTATTACTATTTTTTTTTGGGGGGGCAACTATGTATTCCAATCAATTTTCTTGTGTCCTAATTAAAATCCTTTGCCCCTCCCCACTCACTCACTCACCCCTCACCTTCCTTCCTTCTTTCCTTCCCTCCTCCCCTCCCATCACCACCACTACCACTACCCAGCTTCTTTTCCCCCCTTCACTTTAATCATTACCACTATCACCACCACCATCACCACCACCACCACAATCGACCCCCTCCACAACCCATCTTCCTTCTCCTTCCTCCATCACCACCACCACCAAAAAATCGACCCCATCCACTACCCATTTTCCTTCTCCTTCCTCCACCACCTCCACCACCACCACTATCCTTTGTCTCACTCAACCTGCTCTACCACCACCTGTCTGTCCTTCTCTCCTCCACTCCCACCACAAATTCCTCACAAGCAGCAGACAAGAGAAGAACCCAAACATACACTTTAAGAACCTGACTGACTTCCAGGTAAAATAATAAGAGGAGTAACTCAAGAGGCTATCCCAAAGTCCCTGCCCCGAGTCCCTACCCAGTCCCTGTCCCGGTCCCTAAGTCCCCCGTCCTACCACCAGTCCCAGTCCCAGTCCCAAAGTCCCCCTCCTACCCCCAGTCCCACACCCAGTCTCCCCTCCCCCCTACCATCCTGTTTACATGAGAAACACCCACCACTCATTGACTATATATACAATGTTAAACCCTTGACAGACCTTTACTTGTGTTAATATTTTGTTTGGGTACACAGTAGTCTCCATATTACAAAATTATTATCCATACACAATTATAACTCCTGTCTATTTTGGTTGTCATAATAATAATAATAATAGTGCTATCAACAACAAAAGGGCTATACGTAGATTCTGTACATATAACCTTCACAGCAGGAGTGTCAGTTTTAGATGAATTATACGACTGAGACGAGGAAAATCAATTTGTACACGTAAAAAGTTTCATAGAGCTTCAGTGTGTGTGAGGTGAGGTGGGATGAAACAGCAACACGTCTCTCTTTGTTATCATAAGACTTTCATCAGATTTTTCGTGACTCGATATGTAAGTTACAAATACTTGAACTGCCGGATGAAGTGATTGGAATAATTTGAGTCGGTGGAATTTCCCCTCTCGATTTTATATATTTTAATTTTATGATGATGATGCTGGTGATTATTATTATTATTATTTTTATTTTTTATTTTTTTTATTTATTTTTTTTGAGGGGGGAAGGTGTAGTTCTTTCTGTAAACGAATGTCATATATTTTTTGCAAGATTCCATAATGAGTTCGCATAACAGTCAGTATAGAACAGGGTACAGTTGTGGACAGATGAAGCAGACAGACAGACAGACAGTGATAGTGGTGTGGTGGGTGATAGTGGTAGTGGGGTTGGAGGTGGGGTGACAGTGGTGGTGGGGGTCGTGGTGGTGGTGGTGGGGTGATAGTGGTGATGGAGTAAAAGTGATAGTGGTGGAGTGATAGTGATAGTGGAGGGTGATAGTGGTGGAGTGATAGTGGTGATGGTGGTGGAGTGATAGTGATAGTGGTGGTGAAGGACTGGACTGGACTGGTTGGTGGTGTTGGTGAAGGACTTAGTGTTAGTGTTGGTGTTGGTGAGGCTGCATAAAAACACCATGACTTTGCAACCCTTTATATTCCCAAGCCAGGTGACATAACCACATACAGAAACATACCAGAAAATGGCCTCACACCTCACACACACAGACAGACAGAAACAGAAACAGACAGGAAGAGTAAGGAACAGACAGACAGACAGACAGGAAGACAGACAGACAGACAGACAGACAGGGTAAAGTACAGACAGAAAACGACAGTACAGATAAAAAAAAATAATGATGTAGAAATATAAAACGATAAAAAAAAATCACACACACACACAAACAAACATACATAACACATGGGATAATGAGATGGTGACAGTGGTGAAGTAAGTCAAGTTGTGGTGACAAAACAGATGGTGAGAATGGACATAATTTTGGTGAGACACAAGGACATATTTAACATTCAAGGAGACACCAAGCATCATCATGGTGTACCCGACTGTAGGGTATACGACGGTGCCCGGGGATTGTGTGTGTGTGTGTGTGTGTGTGTGTGTGTGTGTGTGTGTGTGTGTGTGTGTGTGTGTGTTCGTTCCCTGGAGTCATAGTGTTACCTAATACACGTCACCAGCCACACACACACACACACACACACACACACACACACACACACACACACACACACACACATACAGCCCCGGGGTTGTGGTGGTGGTGACTGTCTCGTAGTTGTGGTGGTGGTAGTGGTGATAGTGGTGGTGTAGGTGCCACTATGAAAACAAAAATAAAAAAAAATTATACCACACATTACTGTATATATATAAAAAAAAAAAAAAAAAAAAAAAAAAAAAAAACTGTGGGAGTACCCTTGTGTGTGTGTGTCCTATGGCGGGTGGGGGGTAGGGGTGGTGTCCTATCTCCTTACTTCATCACATCCTTCACTCCTTTCCTCCTTTCTTTCTCATGCCTTTCTCATTGCCGCTGCTTTTACCACCTCTCTCTCTCTCTCTCTCTCTCTCTCTCTCTCTCTCTCTCTCTCTCTCTCTCACACACACACACACCAGTCTGTAAACCATTAAACTCTTGCAAAATATAAATACACCATCTTATAGAGAGAGAGAGAGAGAGAGAGAGAGAGAGTTACAAGGAGTTACAAGGACAAGTAGCACCTCAAAAGGTCTTACGACCCATACCAAGGAGGTACCGTAGGTGTAGTAGTAGTTGCTAACTAATAGTGAGAGAAAAGTATAGTAAAGAGAAGGCTCTCCCCCACCCACCTCTCCCACCCGCATTGCGGGTATGGAAATGGAAATGTACCTAGCCCGGGGGAAAAAAGGCCGGACTAGGAAATTTGTGTATAGGAAAGGAGGAAACAATCCCTATAACTCTACCAGGCTTGGCAGAACTTTGTCTAACTGTTTCTTGAACTGTTCTATCGATGAACTATCAACTACCTCTGCTGGTAGCTGATTCCAGACATTGCAGATTCTATATGTGAAGAAATTACCTAACGTATTATGGCGGAAGCGTTTCAAGTCTAGTTTCCATCCATGGTTTCTAGTTGCATTAGTGTTTAAGCTAAACAGGCACTGATAATCAATGTTTTCATATCCACGAAGGATTTTGAAAACTTCAATTAGTTGACCTCTCAAGCGTCTGAGAGAGAGAGAGAGAGAGAGAGAGAGAGAGATTATAATATTATATACGTTATCACAAGGTAAAAAACACGTCAGCGTTCCTTCTCATCAAGCAGCTGTAGCGATGTGTGTGTGTGTTCCTAAGCACTTGCTATACCTGCTGTTGTTGTTGTTGTTGTTGTTGTTTGTAATGAGAACTTGCGTCATTACATTTAATTACACCAAAGAAAGAGGTCACCAACAGTTCACTAAACGTCATTAATTAATTTACAAAGTGAGGCTAAAAAAGTCTACATATAAATATAATATAGTACAAACATTACATCAACAACTCTTAACTAAAATATAAAAGCGTTTCACCAGAATATCACGTATAACTCAAAAAATAAAAAAAATAAAAATAAAAAAGAAATAATAAATAAAAATAAAAAGCAAAAGTTTCCACACAAACATACAATCATAAGTATCACCTACAACACCAAATAATAATAATAATAATAATAATAATAATAATAATAATAATAAAGAGTTGAAACAGCTGTGGAGGTCACTACATGTGTTTCATATTTGTTACCTCCCATGAAAAAAAAAAAAGATACAGCAACTCCCAGTCTCTCTGTCATCCTAATTCCACATAACATCTTACAACACCTTATATAATATTGTTGATATTTTACCATAACCATCGACGATAACTATATATATAAATTATGTTCAAGCAAGCAAGTAAGTAAGTAAGTAAGTAAGTAACTGACTAACTAACTGACTCTGTTCTACAATACTGTACTGTACCTTCATGCCCTGACTGACTAACTAACTGACTAACTAACTAACTGACTTACTAACTAACTAACTAACACTTTTCAATACTGTACTGTTCCTACATGCCCTGACCACCACTGACCAGACTGACACCCCATAATATTCTTCCATCTCACTCACCCACTGACACAGTTGGTGGTTGACTCACTCGGTCTGTGGCTGTGTCTGTCTCTGTGTGTGTGTGTGTGTGTGTGTGTGTCTGTGGGTCTGGCTGTCTGTACGTGTGTGTGTCCCTCCCTCTCTCTCTCTCTCTCTCTCTCTCTCTCTCTCTCTCTCTCTCTCTCTCTCTCTCTCTCTCTCACTTTACAAATGTCTCAATCCTTCACTATCACTGCTCAACTTTTACAACATAACTAATTAATTAACCTACAAGTTAATCCGGTTTTATTAATTATACCATGTACGTACAGTATGTGTTTATTCCTCCATTATTTACATCATTTACACCTCGATAAATCTATTATCACTTTCACTTCACATTTCTAGGCAGGCATCAACCAAAATATCTCTCTTGACTCAAACACAAAAAATATGACACGAAAATAAACTCATTATTATTATTATTATTATTATTATTATTATTATTATTATTATTATTATTATTATTATTATTATTTGTTTATGTATATACCTTCGACCCAAACACAAAAAATATGACACGAAGAAGATAAACTCATTATCATTATTATCATTATTATTATTATTATTATTTGTTTATATATTATTATTTGTTGTAATGATGTCAACAAACTCACATAAAAAATAAACCTCCTCGTCTATTATTATTATTATCAGTTGGAACATACACCAAGTCATACACAAAGAGATAGATAGATACATTCATACAACAGGCGATAAACTCCATCCGTTCTATATGGTTTTCGGAAGTAGATACAGTCGTAGTCATAATGTCCATCCATACTGTCTCTCTCTCTCTCTTCCTGTCTAATAGCTGTGTGTTGAGATTCATATTATGTGGTGGTTCTACTGTTACCTCTTATGTCTAGGTGTTTGGGGCGAGTGTATAGGAGAGAGAGTTAATGGTGGAAAGAATGAGAGGGGATGGGAGAGAGAGAGGGGATGGGGTTGAGAGAGAGAAGGGGGGATGGGGGAGAGGAGTGGAGGGGGTGAGGGAGGTGGAAGTGATGGGTGAAAGAGATGGGAGAAAGAGAGAGAGAGAGAAGTGGAGGGGATGAAAGAGAGAGGTAAAAGGAGCTGGAGAGGAGAGAAGTGAGGAAGAAGGAATGGAGGGTGGGAGGGGGAGGAAGAAGCTCTCTCTCTCTCTCTACTGGGTTAGGGAGATGAAGAGAAAGAGCGAAAAAAGTGGAGCGGTTGGTAAGGTGAAATAAATAAGTAGGCAAGTAGCAGTATAAGTGAGTGAGGAAGGGGAAGGAAGGAAGGTAGGTAGGTAAGGAGGCAGACTGATTAACTAACTGACTAACTGACTAACTAACTAACTAACTAACTGACTAACTAACTGACTAACTGGCTGACTGACTAACCGACTAACTGACTGACACACTAATTCGTCGTAAGGTGACTGTCAGGTTTGTCACTGTGAGAGGTAATCAGGTTGACTCTCACGTGATATTGTTGTTGTTATTGTTGTTGTTGTTGTTGTAGTACAGTGTGTTGGATAGGCTGTCGGTCGGTAGTATATATATAATATAAACAAAGAAAGGGTCCCATAAAACAGGATGTATAGGGAAGATTCTAAGTGTATTTGTGTGTGTGTAAAGTCCCACGCATGTAGTTGTGTTTTTACTATCATATTTATTCAATAATTTAGACACACTAATATAAGAGTAGGAGATCTATTTTATAGTTAATTTTGAAGGAATAAATGCGCCCCCCAACCTTCAAAAAAAAAGTAATGATCTTCTTAAAAACTAAACTATAAACTTATTCAAGGGGAATAACAAAATCTAAACACAACATGATGCTCTCTCTCTGGTCCTCAACTCTAAACTCAGATATCTGTTACATAAACTAAATATTTACGGAACGTCGTTAGGCTGAGGAGGAGAAGAAAGCATTTGGGGAGGAAGGAGGGGAGGGTGATTGAGGAGGAGGGGAGGGAGGGAGGGATGGAGGGGGTTGAGGAGGAGGAGGGGGTGGGGGAAGGGCAATAGAAGCTGAGAAGGTTGGGGGATGGGATGGGGTGGGGTGGAAGGGAAAGGGACTGGTGGGGGAGGGGTGAGGTGGGGAGGGGGGGAACTCACTCACTAGTGCAGGGTGAGGGCCACTTTCACTTGCCCCACATTCCTCCTTCTCTCTCTCTCTCTCTCTCTCTCTCTCCAACAAGATCTATGCCACTCTCACTAATACTTTCGCCTGCTCACCTACTCTCACGTTTTCCTGCTCTCACTCTCTTACACACACACACACACACACACACACACTACAACAGCTGTCACTCTCACCCTATCACACTTGTTTGTTCCATCATCAGGCCATTGTTTCTGCACTCACACACACACACACACACACTCTCTCTCTCTCTCTCTCTCTCTCTCTCTCTCTCTCTCTCTCTCTCTCTCTCCACATACACGCTCTCTCTATCTCTCTCTCTCTCTCTCTCTCTCTCTCTCTCTCTCTCTCTCTCCACACACACACACACACACTCTCTCTCTCTCTCTCTCTCCACACACACACACACACACAGTCTACCTAGCCCAGAACATCAGAAAGTGCTCCATCATTCAAATACCACTGCCCTGACCACCTCATGCACTACCCTACCCACACACACACACACACACACACACTCATAAACTACCACTACACTACACTTATTAACAATACAACTACACTTACTCATACTACCACTACATTTAAAACACCACCACCTCATACACTACCCTACCCACACACACACTCATAAACTACCACTACCACTACACTTACTACCACTACCACTACACTTAAAACACCACCACCTCATGTACTACTCAACACACACACACACACTCATAATAAACTACCACTACACTTACTCACACTACCACTACCATCACACCCACCCCATACAAGGCTAATAATTATTCTACCCCCACTACAATTACTACACGGTCACTATACAAACCCACAACAACACCACTACCACTACCACTACTACTACTACTACTACTACCCTAAATATTCTCTCTACACCCTCACACACTACCACTACAATTATTACTAACAAAAAACAATACCACTTACCCTCCTTCCCTCTTACAGTTCTTGTCTATAAAACTTTTTCTTCTTACACTGCCATACATAACATAACTTTTTCTCTCATCACCACTACCACTACTACCATAAAAATTCCACCTGCATATCCAAGGACTATTACCCCACCTTCCACACTCCACTGCCCTCATTATCTCCACACACACTCACACACACACACACACACACACACACTCACACACACACACACACACGCACACACACACACCACCATTAATTTTCACTCTACCCCACCACCACAATCACACCATACCCATTATCATCACACTACCATTACGTCGCATACCAGCACACACACACACACACACACACACACACATACACACACACACACACACACACACACAGACAGTCCCAAACTTCACCGGCATTACAACCACGGCATCACCATTATCATTCCACAGTCCACACATCTTGAAGGTCCCCCCGACAAACACACACACACACACACACCACCACCACTACCACCACTATAACTACAATATCACCATTATCACTACAACCACCATCACACACACACACACACACACCACTACCATTAACATACAATACCACCACCACCACCACCACCAACACGACCACTACCATACGTTCATCTCTCTCTCTCTCTCTCTCTCTCTCCATCCGTCTTGTAATTCTCTCTCTCTCTCTCTCTCTCTCTCTCTCTCTCTCTCTCTCTCTCTTTCTCTCTCTCTGTACGTGTGTTCGGCTTCTGTGTGATAGTTAAGCCGCGACCATTCCCCTTACCAACAGCTTCAAGAAACCCCTTAAATAACACCACCTGAGACACACACACACACACACATACACATACACACACATACACACCCTGTAGTACTCACCTATAGACAACAACACCTTCACACAACAACAACAACAACAACAACAACAACAACAACAGTAATAGTAGTGGTGATAATATGAGAAGAAGGATAAGACATGTGCTTAAAATGGTTATGACGTGTGTACAGTTAGAAGCACATGTTGGTTGTCTCGTGTGTACAGTTTCCAGCACATGTTGGTTGTCTCGTGTGTACAGTTAGAAGCACATGTTGGTTGTATAATTGGTGAAGAGGACTGACAATGCTGACTGAATCTGTTATAAATGCTGACAACGCTGACTGTATTTGTTATCAGTGCTGGCAACTGTATGTGGGTGCTTATTTGCATGGTTTAGGAACTTTATGTGTATATATCAATTCATCTATACATACATACATAATATGTACATACATACAAACATATACATATATGCATACATAAATACATGCATACAAACTTACATACCTAGAAGCATATGCATGACGAGCTAATACCGTAATGAAATAAATAAAGTTTAGTTATAAAATGTGGATCTGTGGGATGAAGAGGCGACCTTGGTGATGGTGTGTGTGTGTGTGTGTGTGTGTGTGTGTTGCTGTTGGGGCGTCCTCAGGGCCTGACACACCGCTCGTCTCACTTCACACACACACATACACACACAGCCACGGGTCATACGGTCCACACACACACACACACACACACACAACAAAAACAACAGACGGGTACCTCGCTACATGAAACGAGAGAGAGAGAGAAAAAAAAAAGAAAGAGAGAGAGAGAGAGAGAGAGAGAGAGAGATAAATAGATAGATAGAGATATAGACATACAGACAGAGAGAGAAAGAGAAACTAAAGAAAATACCCCCTCCCCATCCCCTCCTACCATTATTATCCTTTTACCCATGGAGGCTACAAGACCATTTCCCCACCACATGGCAACAACAACATATGGTATATAGACGAGTTGCATGCAGTTATTTCCCGTCACTCCCGTCCCTCCCTTTCCTTCCTGTCTTATTGGCTTCATAGACTTGCTTGCCTTTCCTCTGAACCAATTACTAGTTACCTTGAAATTTACATGTGGTGATGGCATTTTCAGCTACCGTGTGTGTGTGTGTGTGTGTGTGTGTTTGTTTGTGACTGTGTGTTTATTTGTGTGTCTGTGTGTGTGTGTTAATTATTAGTTATGGTGAAATTAACATGTGTTGGTGTCATTTTCAGCTACTGTGTTTGTGTGTGTGTATGTGTGTGTGTGTGTACCAGTCCTGTTAGGCTGTAACTCGTTCAAGCTCTGGTAACTTATTTGTATTTGCTTCTTGAGACTTGTAGTATTGTTATTATTATTAGTTAGGTAGTGTAGACGTGGGTGTTTTCTAAGGTAATTGACTTCACAGTTGTAACATGGAAAGTTCATTTATTTACACTTATATCTCTATACACACACAGACAGGAAATGATATTGATGTGCTTCTTTTCTGATAGAGTAGTGTGTCTCTCTTGGCGAGACAATTATGTATAATAGCCCTAAGGGAGCAAGTTTAAGAATCCTACCTATTAGGTAAGTGTCACTGTTTATATACAATTTCACTGGAGTTGTCAGTTGTCTTTGGATACAATTATTACTGTGTGTTGTCATGCTTACGTGGCCAGACAAGCCACGTGGGTCTTGTGGTAGGAAGCCACGTGTCTGGTTGTCATGTGGTCATGAGGTATAGTCCTCGTGGTCTTAGTCCTACCCCTCCTGCTACATTAATCAGTTTATATTATCTGTGGATTAGGCATATCTCCTTGTGACCATTCCTTGGTTCCTTGACTTAATCTTACTCTCTCTCCCTACTCTCACATGAGTACCACTGTGACTCATACTGTTTATTACTAATATCTGCCCTCTGCTTATCTTGTGTACAGGGTCTTAGGCAGGCAGTCTGTTTACCTGTGTATTATCTTATGATTGTGGCATACAGCACTTGCCTTATTGTGTACAAATGCTCGAGGCCGCTACCCTAATCTCGTCTGGTTGTCATGTGGTCATGAGGTATAGTCCTCGTGGTCTTAGTCCTACCCCTCCTGCTACATTAATCAGTTTATATTATCTGTGGATTAGGCATATCTCCTTGTGACCATTCCTTGGTTCCTTGACTTAATCTTACTCTCTCTCCCTACTCTCACATGAGTACCACTGTGACTCATACTGTTTATTACTAATATCTGCCCTCTGCTTATCTTGTGTACAGGGTCTTAGGCAGGCAGTCTGTTTACCTGTGTATTATCTTATGATTGTGGCATACAGCACTTGCCTTATTGTGTACATGTGTGTGTTAGCTGTCATGTGAGGTGGGTGTTACTAGGTTGGCTTAGGGTGATAGTATTTATGTATTTATCACCGCCTAAGCATATCTAAATAGAAACTCCAAAAGGACTTATGTTTCACGGTTCTTTAACATGAATCTTTATGTGTGTATGTCACGAGTAAACCTCAGTCAGCCAATATTTATGAACCTTTTAAACTTTGGAATAAAAAATGATGGGCAGCCTGTAAAATTATTCACCACTTATATTTTACCCCTCTTTAATTAAGGTGGAGTGCCTTGATTCCTCCAAAAAAGTATGTCAGGAAACATGACCAGAAGAACAAAAATAATGGTGTTCTGCTGCTTGGAATAGTTTGGAGGATTCAGTTGCTCCACATTTACCAACACAAAATTTCTTCCTTAAGGTCCACATGCACTACAATATGTTATGCTCCTTTCCCAACAAGACGAGACTGAATAGAACTAACCAATTACCCACCCACCCACCCCAACAGGAAGCCAACACCATCACCACGTGTAACACCACCACCAACACCAACACCACCACCACCAACACAACACCAACAATAACACCAACAACACGAGTAACCCCACCACCAACACCAACACCACCACTAACACCAACACCACCAACTCTCTCCCCCCCCCTCCACCCACAATAACACCAACCTCCCCAATGAACTTGTACTGGCAGTGAGGCCATTTATTTATGAAGGCCACCACGCGTTAGACAGATCAATTGTCCTTACGGTACTACACTCACACAGGCGACCAACCAACCACCCACCCAACCTACCCACCTACTGTCTACTTCCTAACACCTCTGGCCTTCGTTTTCTGGTTAAATTATCCACCCAACTACTATCTACTTCCTACAACCTCTGGCTTTAGTTTTCTGGTTAAATTTTCCACCCACCTACCCACTGCCTACTTCTTACAACCTCTGTCCTTCGATTTCTGGTTAAATTTTCTGCGTTCTGCTTTGAGGCTGTACACTAAATCTCTGATAACAACTTGGAGGATGAAGGAAGACTCACACTGGGGAAAAGACTGAGGAAAATAATGTATGTACTCGTATGTGAAACTAACTCTGTACACGACTTATACCAGGGTTGAATGGGCTCATATTTAGGAGACTACAACTGACTGTATCTCGTCTCGTGTCTCCCTCTCTCTCTCTTCTCCTCTCTCTCTCTCTCTCTCTCTCTCTCTCTCACATGGGGAGTATGCAGGCAGGAAGGCAAGAAGGCAGACAGACGGGTGACGGGTGAGGGATGGTGTGTGTGTGTGTGTTACAAGGGGTCGGCCTGGTCTGGTCTGGTTTTGGTCTGGTGCTTCTGAGTAAAAGCCTGAAGGTCTGTGTGGTCTCGGCCTTGAAGCCTCAACGCCAGCCACGCCAGCACCACCAACTATTCCCTCTCTCTCTCTCTCTCTCTCTCTCTCTCTCTCTCTGACACACACACCGCACCGCAACATAACTTCAACCACCACCACAACAATCTCTCTCTCTCTTTCTCTCTCTCACAACAATCTCTCTCTCTCTCTCTCTCTCTCTCTCTCTCTCTCTCTCTCTCTCTCTCTCTCTCTCTCTCTCTCTCTCTCTCTCCAACACACACACACACCACAACATCATCTCCTCTCTCATACTCTCTCTCTCTCTCTCTCCTATAGTATACCCGCCACATCACCACCACAAGTGTTCTTCCGTCCTTCCCTCACTCACTCACCCCTGGGCTCCCTTTGGCCTTGTCGTGGCAGGAGGTGACAGGGGAGGAAGGCAAGACACACAACAGACACACAATTCACAGGTATACGCCACAACTTAAGGGGGACATTTTTTTGTGTTGGTAATTCTGGAGCAACTGAATCCTCCAAACTATTCCAAGCAACAGAACACAGAACATCATTATTTTTGCTCTTCTGGTCCTGTTTCCTGCCTGGCATACTTTGGAGGAATCGAGCACTCCAATGTAACAAAGCGAATTACCCTCTTAATTAAGGGACCCCTGTGTGTGATGTTAGTCAGAAAATTGGAGGTAAATGAGTTCTTCAATATATTGCCACGAAACACACACACACACACCTATATGGAAGGAGGATGGGAGTGAGAGTAGAGGATGGATGGGGTGTGGTCGTTCTTGTATTGCTTTATACACACACACACACACACATACACCTGTAGTTACACCATTGCATCAAGGTTCTCACTCACTCACTCACACATTCACACACACACTCACTCATTCACTCACACACACACTCACTCATTCATTCAGTCACTCCCTCCCTCCCTTCACTTCACACACACACTCACTCATTCACTCACACACACATCACACACACACACACACACTCACACTCGGTCACACACTCACTCACTCACTCACACCTTCCACCACGTGACTTTCAACGCTTCCCTTCCCTTCCCTTTCCTATAGAGGACGTTTGGGGGTCACAGAATTCCCGTGTGAAGTTTTGTGTTGGTAAATCTGGAGCAACTGAATCCTCCAAACTATTTCAAGCAACAACACCATTATTATTACTCCTCCTATTTCCTCTCCTCTCCACCCTACTACTCCTTCTTTCACTCCTCTCCATCACTCCTCCTCCTCCTTTCTCTCCCCTCCATCCTCACCCTTCCTCCTACCGTACTTTATCTCCCCTCCATCCTCACTCCTCCTCCTCCTCCTCCATCCACTCCCCCCCCCTCCTCCTACTTGCCCCCTCCCCCTCTCCCCCTCCCCCTCCCCCCCAAGTAGGAAACATTATACAAGATGTGGAGAAAAATAAATTGATGAAGGTGAAATACAAAATGTGGAAACAACATGAAACTCAAAAATAAATAAAAATAATAAGTATAATAAAAAAAAAAAGTAGTTTGATGATGCAATGTATTATCAAGTTAATAGAAGAAATAAACGCACACACACACATACACACACACACGTCACAAAAACACAGCTTGCGCAATTCCCCCCCCCAAGGCAGACACTATAAGCCACAACACACACA
>JAWZYT010002921.1:272500-319172 GCA_034508575.1 Petrolisthes manimaculis | reverse complement strand
GAGCTCTTCTGATCTGGTGTTCATCACGTCATTGGTTCTGGCGTGGATGATGTACGTGGTGTTGTTTGGGGCCTGGCTTGTCACTTCTTCCACTGTGTCAGTCACGTCGTCTAGGCCGCCACCCGGGATGCAAAAACGCTTCCTTGACTTGGGTGCTCGTCCACAAAACTCGGTGAGTTGACCCCTGACCATGGAGTCACCAACCAGCCTGACCTCGGTGTCGTCTTCATCGTCGTCTTGTGCCAGGATCTTAAATCGGTTTTGACATGTAGTGATGGGTATGATGTTCTTCCTGGGTCGTGTGTTGTTCCTGACGATGCTGAACTCCTCCCGTGGAGAAGTGGAAGTCGGTGTTGTCGATGAAGGTAACAGTGTGGTTGGTAGTGCCGGTGAAGGTGAGGGTGTAGAGGCAGTAAGTACAGGGGCTGTGTCAACTGGTACGGTCGGTGTTGGTGTCACTCCTACGTTGAGTGTGGTGAATTCTTGCAGCGTTTCCAACTTCTCGCTCAAGGCCTCAATCTTGTGGTGTGCTGCCTTCAGGTCGGTTGACATCTCCTCACATAGCTGGCAGAATCTTCAGAAATGGACGTCTCTGTTCGCGAAAATTGTGGGGCCGAAAGTTCCTGAGCAAGACGTATAGGTGTGTTTGGGTGCCATGATTAATTAATTTATTATTTAATTTATTAATTAATTTATTATTTAATTTGTTGATTTATTTATTATTTGATTTATTAGTTTATTTATTATTTAATGTATTAGTTTATTTATTATTTAATTTATTAATTTATTTAATATTTAATTAATTAATTTATTATTTAATTTATTTATTTATTTATTTATTTATTTATTTATTATTTAATTTATTAACTTGTTTATCACTTTATTTGTTATTTATTTGTTTATTATTTAATTTATAACTTGTTTATCACTTTATTTGTTATTAGTTTATTTATTATTTAATTTATTAACTTATTTATCAATTTATTTATTTATTTATTATTTAATTTATTAACTTATTTATCACTTTATTTGTTATTAGTTTATTTATTATTTAATTTATTAACTTATTTATCAATTTATTTAATTACTTTCAACTTGAGGATGTTAGGGGGAGATGTACACACTAGATTAGGAAGAGGAGGAAGAGGAGGAATGAATAAGGGAATAGATGGAAGAAGGGAGGAATGAGATAAAAGAACACAGCGAAAGCAAGTTAAATATCAGAATATGAAACTGGATATATTAAACACAAATATATAACTCGAAATAAGTACAAATATGTAGGCAGAGAATAACACAATACGTCGACGCAAAAACACGATATATATACAAAGAAAACGTGTGAGTGGAGGGGGTGATTTCCCTTGGGAATTTAGACTGACCGGAAAGGGTTTGGGTTAAGAGCAGGTAGACGGATTAAGACAAGGTGCGGCGAGATATACCACTCTTAATGCATAAAACAACGACAAAAACAACAGACGAAAGCACACTAAATAGTAGAATAATATACTATATAATATTAAGCACAGATATATAGACTCTAAATAAACACAATTGTATAGGCACAGAATAAGAAACAAATGTGTGAATACAAAAAAAACACAATTATACTAATACAGTGCTGGATAAAAAGTTACTCAATATTAACGGAGATATTACGTTACTTAGATAACTGGATACAAGGATAAAAAATACAAATTATAAGTTCTACTCAACGTTGGTTTACTGTAAATCCTCCAAACACACAGCAACAAAGTCGAACACAGCAACAAAGAGAGAGAGAGAGAGAGAGAGAGAGAGAGAGAGAGAGTGTTACACCCAAGTCTTTCTTAGTATCAGTGCTTACGAGAGCATTGCCCTTAAGGGTATACTCTGTTCGGGGGTTTCTGTGGCCTATATGCATAACTTTGCATTTGTTCACGTTAAATGGCATTTGCCACGTGTCAGACCACTCCCCGATCTTCCTAAGATCTTCTTGTAAGCGGGTAGTATTTCCTTCTTTCGCGACATTCATACCAAGCTTAGTATCATCGGCGAATTTGGAATTCTTGGCAACCATGTCACCATCCATATCATTAACATAGATGATAAACAGTAGTTGTCCATGAACAGAACCTTGGGGAACACCGCTAGTAACGGGAACCCACTCTGAAGCCTGTCCATTCACTACTACCCGCTGCCGTCTGTCACTTAGCCAGTTCTCTATCCAATTTGCCACATTTCCGTCTATGCCCAGTGCACGCACTTTCCGAAGGAGGCGGCGGTGGGGTACCTTATCAAAGGCTTTCTGAAAGTCTAAGTAGACAACATCGACCGCTTTATCCTGATCATGCTCACTGAAAACAAAATGGAAGAATTCCACCAGATTTGTGAGGCATGACCGGTGCTGCCGGAACCCATGCTGGGAACCCCTCAGTAGCAAATTTGATTCTAAGTGTTGCGTTATTTTGTCCACCATGATGCTTTCCATGAGTTTACAGACTATCGAGGTTAAACTGATGGGCCTGTAGTTTGACAGTTGGCTAGCATCTCCCTTCTTGAAGATAGGAGTCACCTCTGCCTCACGCCAGTCTCTAGGAATGCATCCAGTCTGAAATACCCTGTTGAAGACCATGCACAGGTGCCGTGATACTTCACCATGCACTTCTTTCAACACTCTAGGTAAGAACCTATCCGGACCGGGGGACTTGTTTGCCTTTAATTCGATTATTTTTCTCTCAATTTCTTCTCGGGTGAAGACCATTGACTCCAACTTCTCACTGGAGAAGTCCAAAGGTTCGGGAATGAGACCACTCTCCTCAGAGAACACTGAAGAGAAGTATTCATTTAAGAGGTTAGCATTTTCTGCATCAGAGTGCATCAATGCTCCATCCTCATTCACCAAGGGACCGATCCATTATGGCCATTTACATAACTGAAAAACTCCTTGGGGTTCTCTTTGCAGAGTCTAGCCACACGGACCTCCTCAGCACGCTTAGCTGCCCTTATTTTGGACTTCACATTTCGATTCAGTCTTCTATGATTGTCAAAGTCCCCAGATGTCTTCGCCCGACGGTACGCTGTTCTCCTCTCCCTTAGTAGGTTACGGATTTCCCGATTAAACCACTTCGGTTGAATGAACTTCTGACCTGTTCCCTTCAGAGGAATAAAGCACGACTGAAGCTCCATGAAGGAAGACAAGAATGACCTCCACAGATCATCAGCACTCTCTCCCTCCTCTAGTTCCATTTCAGCAACGCCTTCACGAAGACCTGCAAAGTTCGCTCTCCCCATGTCTAATTTTCTGTGCACCGGGGTCACGATCTCCATATTAGGGACTTTAGCTAAAAATCTTATAAGCTTGTGGTCGCTTCCACCTATTTCTTCATTTACAGAGAGGTCTTGAATGATGTCATCCTCAGAGGTGAGGACCAAGTCGAGTATGTTATCACCTCTTGTTGGCTCCCTTACCCACTGAGTGAGGAATTCATCATTTACAAACTCCAAGAGTGGTGTGTTCTCTACAGAGGGCTCTCTGGTTTCCCAGTCAACATGTGTGTTGAAGTCCCCCATAAGGATGCACACCCTGCCATCCACTAGTTCACCCAGCAACTGGTACAGGTCCCTGTCCATCTCACTGAGTTGTCCAGGGGGTCTATAAAGCAGCAGGGTTCTGTATTTTGCAGTGCCTATTTCTAGGTCAACTCCAAGGAGCTCGTGGTTCGATGTGATGTTGCAGGTCATCGATTTGATGGAGTTCTTTACATACAACAACACACCACCACCCCCTCTGTCTTCTCTATCTTTGTGGAAGAGTTGGTAGCCTGGAATCACGAATTCCCCTTCAAGATCTCTGTCTGAGGTTCTCAACCATGACTCCGTTATGGTTCCTCTGTCGCAACGAGGACCCGCAGTTCCAAAAACTTGTTTCGGATGGACCTGGCGTTGAACAGTAGAACCTTTAGGGAACCCCCAACTCAAGGGCTCCCTATTCTCTTTCGTTTCCCGGTTTGGTCGCTGTCTTGGTAGTGCTGGGGATATCCTTCTTCAGGATCTCGGCGAATGTCTTCTCTGGGGTCACTCTAGCATAGCGACGAGGGCTCTCCTCCACGCTCGGTCGAGTGCTCCTGAGACATCGTCGGACGGTGTCTTCCATTAATTTGGAAAGGACTTCCTTCCCCTTTGGTAAGAGATGCGTGCCATCCCTCTGGTAGAGATCGTCTCTACCAACGAATGAGGTGTAGGGGTCCACAAAGAACACCTCCTCAGCAGTACACAAATCAGCCTGGCGCTGAGAGAGAGAGAGAGAGAGAGAGAGAGAGAGAGAGAGAGAGAGAGAGAGAGAGAGAGAGATTTTATATGATACTTTATGATGATGAAAGAAAACCGCGCTAGGCCTGGAAGACTCTGTAGTGTAGGACGAGGGAAAAGGTGACAGAGGTAGACCAACGAACAATTAAAAAATTGTGAGGAGAGAAAAAAAGAATCCATCCAAGTCTATTACTTTTTCTTAGTGTAATTTTTCCTGAGTTAAATAATTACAGGAATAAATATCTACCCATAACTAATTTGAAAAATTATAACGATATCTCCCCTCTATATGCCTGAAAATAGGAGATATATTTTGTTTTTTGTGTCTAAGGAATTGCATAGACTCTAATGTTCAGTACACATCATAAACGCGATATAAATTAAACTATATACATGATATTGAAAAACATGAAAAGAGGACATGATTAGAGACTGGGTCGTAGAGAGAGTAGATGTGTCTGTCGAACTCTCCTCTAGCTGCCAGGACCTGCCGCACCTGCAGCAGTTTTTTTTTTCACATTTCTGGTGACAACTAGGCTTAGCTAGTATTCATTCCCACCATAGTTGTTAGGAGATACAATAGGTGTCTATATCTAAACACTGAGATCCACCAGCGCTTTCCCAAACCAACTATTCTATAGACATTCGAAATACTCCTGACATCCTTAAAAAAATTAATCACTTTAATACACCAAAAATACTTTGGATAATGGGACATTTGGGTAATTCGAACCAGTATTTTCTTGTTCTATAATTTCTTTTGACCTTTTTTTAATTATTTATGTATGTAATAAAGATAATACACTCCTCCTATATACCCTCCTAATAAGTTCACAAAAAATAATTAGAGGAAATTCATTGACAAAACCACATGTATAATCTTCACCCGGGCAATGTCAGGTATCGCTGCTAGTGGAATATATTGTAAAGTGTACGTGTGTGTGTGTGTATGTGGAGAAGTGTAAAGTCATGGTCTAATGTACTGCAACCTGGTGAATAAAAGCGAGCTATTTGAGTTAATTTTATGAACCAAAATTGCACACCCAACAGCTATAGTTTCGGATCATTTTTCGAAGCCATCTCATTGGAAGGTGTTGCAGTACATTAGACCATGACTTTATGTGTGTGTGTGTGTATGGTTTGATGGACATTTATAAATTATGTATTTATTACTCATAATTCACTACTTTCTCTTTTCTTCTAATATTCTATTCCTTTTTTTATTTAATTTTCTCTTTATTCAATTTTATCTCTATTCTTCCTTTCATTCCTTATTTTTACCTGTTTATCCTTATATTTGATATTTTCTCTTTTCTACTCTTCATTCCCTTTTTCCTATATTCCTTTTTTTTCCATTTTTATCTCTTCCTCCTTTTAATTCATTTTCTCATTTTCCTTATATCACTTCAGTTTCTTACAATTACTCTTTTCATCTTATTTCCTCCTTTTATTCATCTTTCTCTCTTTCCTCTGGCAGTGATCAGCGATCTCTTTCATCACCTGCACATTTTTATTTTTACATGTAAAGCTCACGCCCTTTTCTTGTAAGTTTCTGGATACACACACACACAAGCATTTCTCAGTTTGATTAATCTAACACACCTGTTCTGTAAACACACACAGACACAAAAATGTCTCAGTTTAATCAATCCAACACACCTGGTCTGCACACACACACACACACATGTATGTACAGTTGGCTCTACTCCTACGTTTCTCCCCTCGCGTTGCCAATGTTGGGCCAGTCGGAAATTCGAATCCCGATCCACAAGTTAAAAAAATCGAAACATTCATATCCTTAGAGTGAAAGATAGGAATGTTTCGACTATTTTAAATTGTGGATGGGGAGATTCGAATTTCTGACTGGCCCAACATTGGCAAAGCGGGAGTGGAGCCAAGTGTACCCTTGTATCTGGTAACAGTGGCAGTATGACCTGGACCGAAATTCAGTCGTCTACTCGGGCGAAACATATTCAATGAATATTTGTCACTATGTAGATTTAACTGTTTTATAAACTATATAATGCATGTTGTTGGATGGAGTGGCCTCGAGTCATCTGTTTACATCTGTACATAAATACGCATCTGTCCCACACGCATTATTACCAACTGTATACTGGCTCCACCTCGAGTTAGGTTAGGTAATGTAAGGTCGGTTAAGATGGGTTACGTTACAGTATAATGAACTGTTAAAAACAATGAGATTTATTTTACGGATATCCCATGGTTAGTTTTGTCACTACAGCCCAAGCGTCATTATGAACTTATTTGACACCCACCACTGAGAGCCTTGATGGAGTTGTGCCGGTATACAGTTGATATTACCTTGATGGAGTTGTGCCGGTATACAGTTGATATTACCTTGATGGGGTTGAGCTGGTATACAGTTGATATTACCTTGATGGAGTTGTGCCGGTATAGAGTTGATATTACCTTGATGGGGTTGAGCCAGTATACAGTTGATATTACCTTGATGGGGTTGAGCCAGTATACAGTTGATATTACCTTGATGGAGTTGAGCCAGTATACAGTTGATATTACCTTGATGGGGTTGAGTCAGTATACAGTTGATATTACCTTGATGGAGTTGAGCTGGTATACAGTTGGTATTACCTTGATGGGGTTGAGCCGGTATACAGTTGATATTACCTTGATGGGGTTGAGTCAGTATACAGTTGGTAATACTACGTTCCAGTGTAATTAATGCTAACTTCTTTCTGGTCATTTTTCAAAGAATTTTCTAGCCACTTTTATTTCATCTACTTTCCTTTCTCTCATCTTCCTGATGAAAATGTTACCATCTCTTTATCTGATAAAGCTGAACTTTTTTCTTAAGGGACTCTGTGCTGTAGTCAGAAAATTAGAGATCAGCGAGTCCTTCAAACAATGCCACGAAACCCTATACTTATATGGACGGAGCTTGATTCGTGGCATGGTCAGGAGGAATCAGAAGCCTCCAATTTACCAACAAGAAAATATCACTTTAAACCTTCGTCTCAAATTCCGCTGTTGACTAATTCAGCACTATTTCTCCATCTCCGCCCCTCTGACCTACTTGTACTTGCCATCTGAATATATTCAAAGGAAGTACTTTCTGCCTTCTCTGACCTGGTAGGAATTCCCCTGACATTATATAAAGAATTTTCATTCTGTATTTGCCGATTCCCTGCCAAAAGAGAGTCTACCCACCTGTGCCTCTCTTCCTGCCTGTTCCTAAGTATACACAGTATACTTCCACCCATTAACTATCGCCTCATTGTTTTAATACCTTATCTATCGAAAAAATTCTAATATATTCTTGACTGAAATTCAAAGGTTTTACACCAAACTTTACTCATTCTTCTGTACCATCATAATGAACTGTCCCCATTTACTGACGTTCTACCGGTGGTCTTCTATCACTCCTTCCTGATTCATGGTCGTTCTCTATTCGGATTTTAAGTCAAACTTTTACTGTTCTGATATGTTAAATATGTTAAATATATCAAATACAGCTGATATAATCAGGTAATAAAGCAATTATATTTAAGTAACCTTTTTAAGTTTCTATTCTTCCCTCCCTATATTTTGCTGATTTCCTTTCAAAACATTTTAAAACTACTGTTGTGTAATTATTACTATTATCACTTGTACTATTTATATATATATATCTGGATACTGCTAAGGTATCATCTAGTCACTCTCTATCTCTCTCCTAAGGCCTGAACTTCAAATACCAAAGGGGAACAAATAAATGTTGTGTTTACAGCAAGCATTGCTTCTAAGTTTTTCCAACTTCTATTTTGTCTTAGGGATTTGTACTGAGACATGAACTCAACTCCTTAATTATGGAGAAATTCAATATATAAATCTGAGAGCATTTTCATATTTGTATAACAGTTTTAAATGTGTTTATGAACCCTGTGATCGTGTATGAGAACTGGAGGCTTCTGATTCCTCCTATCTATGCCACGAAACATGCTCCTTCTACATAGATGATGTTTTATGGCAATATTTGAAGGACTCGTATAACTCCAATTTTCTGACTACATCACATGGTTCCTTAATGCAATGACCTTTTGCAATAATCATCCTGATGTTAACTTAATAAAATAAATCTACACTCCTGACATCATATCCTAATGCAATTTTATTTTAAATGCTTCTCAGCAAATAATAATAATAATAATAATAATAATAATAATAATGAGACCAGTACTGAAGGAACCATAAAGGGGGAGGGAGTTTAAACTGCTGCATACAAAGGAATAATGTATGCTGGCGGTCCTCACAGCAGTGGATAAAAAGAGTGTCCTGTTGCAATACACTACACATTGATTTTTAATTCATGTGGGCAGATCTCCTCAAATCTACTGGAAAGTGACCAGATCCAACAACAATCAATATTTTAGCCCTGTGGAGCCCTGTGGGGTATGGCTAGTATTCACAGAGAATAAAGTCAGCCTCTCTGGGCAATAACAGTAGGTAGTTATCCAGTTCAGTAAATAGGAAGGTAAGAATTAATGGAAGAGATCATATATACTCTTTTTCTGCTTTTCCAGTAATATAAATTGATGTTATTTAATTATGGTGAGATTCTCTTGTTGGCAAATTGAAAGGCCAGAAAACATATGCCCTTAATGGTATTAATAGGGAATATGTTTCATAGCATAGTTAGGAGGAATCGGAACATTCCAATTCACCAACAAAAGAATCTCTCCTTTAATATCTACTTTCTTGTATTATTACTAAATTAAGTGGGAGATACAGTGTTGGTATAAATGGAATAAAGGATTCCTCCAGACTACTCCAAGCAACAGGCCACTATTATTTTTGTTAACTTGGTACTGTTTCCTGGCATAATTTGGAGGAATCAAGGGACTCCAATGTATCTAAAGTATATCCTCCTCTTAACCAAGATAAAATTATAAAGTAATTGTACATTCGTGGACATAAGTTTCAATACACATATAGATAACTAAAACATATTACTGACTAATGTTTTCACGTTCACATAAATTATAATAATATTGTTTTGAATAGTAAGTTAGTAGCTGCATTAGAAGATGGTACTTATTCCTGTGTATATGTTTATAGTGAGTAGGCCTTAGTTCTGTTTGTGTGTATATGTGTTATTAGTGAGTAGTTGCTTTCGTGTGTGTGTGTGTGTGTGTGTGTGTGTGTTAATAATAATCAATAGCTGTGTGAGTGTTAATGGTGAGTAGCTTTTTGTGAGTGTATGTTAATAGTGAGTAGTTGTGTGTCTGTGTATGTATGTGTTAACTGTGAATAGCGTGTGTTACTAGTGAGTAGCTGAGTGTGTGTGTGTGTGTGTTAATGGTGAGTAGTTCTGTGTGTGTGTATTAATGGTGAGCAGCTGTGTGTGTGTGTGAGTGTGTGTTAATGGTGAGTAGTTCTGTGTGTGTGTATTAATGGTGAGCAGCTGTGTGTATGTGTGGGTGTTAATGGTGAGTAGTTCTGTATGTGTGTTAAATAACGAGTCAGTCGCTGTTTGTAGTAAATTGCCTGTATATCTATTTAGTTGTTTATGAATCTATTTATCTATCTATCTAATGTATTGTCTGTCTATCTAATCAATTATTTAGTCAATAATGTATCTATTATCTATGTACCAGTCCTGATTCTAGCCTCTTCAAAGAATCTGGTACAGTACTTTGTTGTTGTAATGGGTTGTTGGTTGTTGGTTGTTGGTAGCGAGTTCGGCGGAGTGGTGTTCTTAGGCAATTGATTTCACAAGTTTCTTATTAAAGGCTTAAATAGTTTATTATATACACTTATATCTACACAGGGAATGATACTGATGTGCCTGGTCTTATATGTATATAGTCTCTCTCTGTGGAGACAAGCCTATAGCCCTTGGAGACAGTTTAAGTAATCCTAAAAACATGTGTCTTTCCCTTGCTTATATCTATTTCAAAACTCAAGAGTTGACATATATAACTATAATATTTGTTGTCTTATTTCCCGTTTGAAAAGAGGGCGGTCTAGTTTATGGCCACACCCCTTTTCCTTCTCTTACATTTATTCTCCTCTCTCTACTTCCTTAATCATTTATTCTCCCTTTCTCTCTCTCTTTGTGATGCTAGAGAGAGAGGAAAGGTTTAATAGTTTCTGCTCTCCTCTTACCATAACTGTAAATACGACTGCGTCATTGGAGACGGTCAGCTAGGGTAACTCTGTGTACGTGTGTATGTATGTTTGTTGGAGAGAGAGAAAGTGATATTTGAATCTCAGTCAGATCAAGTAGTTAATTAGTCTGTGTGTATGGATGTATGTGGAATTGGACCTACCAGTCAGGTTACCCCACTGCACGTGGTCGTGTGTGTATAGAGAGTGTTGTGTGTGTGATGGAGAGAGAAAAGACAGACAGCTGTCCTACAGTGTCTTATATCTGTCCGGCTATTAACGACTTTGCTATCTGATCTGTTGTTCCTTGTAGATGCTTTTATGCAGGGTACATCTATCTAGCTATCTCTCTGTCTATCTAATGTATTGTCTGTCTATCTAATCAATTATTTAGTCAATAATGTATCTATTATCTATCTAGCTATCTCTGTGTCTATCTAATGTATTGTCTGTCTATCTAATCAATTATTTAGTAAATAATGTATCTATTATCTATCTAGCTATCTCTCTGTCTATCTAATGTATTGTCTGTCTATCTAATCAATTATTTAGTCAATAATGTATCTATTATCTATCTATCTATCTATCTGTCTATCTAATGTATTGTCTGTCTATCTAATCAATTATTTAGTCAATAATGTATCTATTATCTATCTAGCTATCTCTGTGTCTATCTAATGTGTTGTCTGTCTATCTAATCAATTATTTAGTCAATAATGTATCTATTATCTATCTAGCTATCTCTGTGTCTATCTAATGTATTGTCTGTTTATCAGACTCTATCAATTCAATTATTTAGTCAATAATGTATCTATTATCTATCTATCTCTCTGTCTATCTAATGTGTTGTCTGTCTATCTAATCAATTATTTAGTCAATAATGTATCTATTATCTATCTATCTATCTCTCTGTCTATCTAATGTGTTGTCTGTCTATCTAATCAATTATTTAGTCAATATTGTATCTATTAGCTATCTAGCTATCTCTCTGTTTATCTAATGTGTTGTCTGTCTATCTAATCAATTATTTAGTCAATAATGTATCTATTATCTATCTATCTATCTCTCTGTCTATCTAATGTATTGTCTGTCTATCTAATCAATTATTTAGTCAATAATGTATCTATTATCTATCTATCTATCTCTCTGTCTATCTAATGTGTTGTCTGACCATCATATTAAAACAAAATCTCAATTCCTCATTTTTCCTTTTATTCCCTTTTCTATCCAGTTCTCATTTTTTCAGTTTTCTCTTTTCTTCCTCCTTTTATCCCATTTTCTCTTTATTTCTCCTTTTATTCCATTTTTTCTTTAATTCTTTTTATTTCATTTTCTCTCTATTCATCCTTTTGTTTGATTAATTCTATTTTCCTCAATTATTTTCATATTCTCTTCATTACTATTTTTATTCAGTTTTTTCACTTTTCCTACGTATATTTCAATTTTCTCTTTCTATTTGTATTCCATTTTCTATTAATGTTGTAATTCCAATTTCTCCCTATTATTAATTTTATTCCATTTTCTTTCTATTACTCTTATTCCAGTTTTTCTCTATTCTTCATCCTATTCTATTTTCTTTCTATCCTTCCTATAATTCTATTTTCTCTCTTTACTTCCTACTATTCAATTATTTCTCTATTCCTCTTTTTTGTCCATGTTCTCCCTATTGCTCCTTTCATTTTGTATTTTCTATAATCTTTCTTTCATTATTTTTTTCAGTTATTCCTTTCTCTTTCTCCTTCTAATCAAGATTCTCTCCAGTCCTTCTTCCATTCCAATTTCTCTCTATTTATACTATTAATTCATTTTCTTACTATTCCTCCTTTTATTTCATTTTCTTTTTCCTCTCTCTGTCCGCTTTCAACAGCTGTACATTTATGATTTACATCTACGAGTTCTCTTTCTTTCTATATATTTAATCAAATTTTGCATACACATGCACTTTCCTCAGTTTAATTAAACTAACACACACACACACACATACACATAATATATTTCATCTCTGTTCACCTTTCATCTGGACAAACACACAAACACACAGTAACATAATCTGTATGGAGTCATGTATGTTTGTGCCTCACGCATTATAATTATTATCATCTGTATACTGGCTCAACCCCTAGATAGGTTAGGTTAGGTTAGGTTTGATAAGGTTACTAAAACCGTTTGCAATTATCACCCAATATAGTCATTCTAATGTTAACTTAATAAAATAAATCTACACTCCTGACATCATATCCTAATGCGACTTTATTTCAAATGCTCTTCGCTGTTCGCTTTCAACAGCTGTACATTTATGATTTACATCTATGAGCTCTCTTTCTTCGATATATTTAATCAAATTCTGCATACACATGCACTTTTCTCAGTCTGATTACAGAACCCTGTGATCGAGTATGAAAATTGGAGACTTCTGATTCCTCCTGACTATGCCATGAAACACGCTCCTTCCATATTAGTGATGTTTGGTGGCTGTGTTTGAAGGACTCCCTAATATTCAATTTTCTGACTACATCACAGTGTCCCTTTAGTGGAGTTAGCCTCCCATGTAGCCATATCCCTGTTTCCACCAACAATATAGGCCGATTTCACAGTGGCTTTGGTTTGCTATGATCCTCCCTAACCACACTTATCAGTCTTAATTATATCCAACAAACTCAGTATCCATATCCACAAAATCTGTCTGGCAGATCCATTATTACGATAGTTTTATAGTGGAGGCATCAATTTCATCAAATAATTCACTCGAGTCATTTACACAGTTAAGTTTCTTTCGTTATGGTGCTTACAAACGAAAACAAACCACTGTGGAATCGGCACTATAAGTCCATCTTACAGCACATCACATGTTTCGTCCAAGATGGCGGACGGACCAGTTACTGCCAACGTCATATAACACGTGTCGATGAGGCTGGCCTTCACCAGGTAAACATGTGTGTGTTTGAAACAGGTGTTGATTGATAAGTATACATAGTTGGCTTCACGTACACAGTAGGAATATAGAACATGGAATGATAAGAACAATAAAAAGAAAATTAAATAGAATGTGGAATAGAGAGAAATTTACATAAAAGGAGGAATAGAGAGACAATGGGATGGAAGAAAAAATAATGCCCAGAGAATTATTAATTTCTATGTATTCAACAGTATCGGATGAATAACACTGACCCTCATATTATTAACTGTAATCAATTAATATAATAACCGTTTACAATGATCACACAATATGGTCACCCTAATGTGAAATTAATAAAATATATATACACTCCTAACATTATATCCTAATGCAACTTTATTTCAAATATTTCAGCACATAATGATACTTATTAATGATGATATGAATTTCTATTATTATTGTTATTTTTTTAATTATTTTTTATTATCATAATCATATTCTTGTTTTTATTTTTTTTCGACCAAAGGGTAAGGGTAGTGGTGGTGGTGGTGGGGTACTTGCCCATGAATACCCTAAAGACGGGTGCAGGATAATTATTCTTTAATTAATCATGTAACCCTAAGTACTCAGACAATATACCCTGTCTGTCTGTCATGTGTACTGTACTGTAATTGTGTACACATTACTTATGTGTACTAATTATATACACTGTACTCTGTCTCCCTTATGAACTGTACTGTAATTTATTCATACTAACCAATATACCCTGTCTCTCTTTTGTACTAAAATTATATACACTCTACTCCTTTCCCGCTGTATACTGTACCATTACACACACACACACACACACACACACATACACATCAGATGACAACTCTTCCTGTATACTCACTGAGACCGTAATATCAAGTCATTACCGACCAACCGGATCAACATATCTATGCATGCACGATGCTCACAGGTTCAAGTTGACTTGGATTCCGTGTCTCCTAGTCAAGAAATGTTACACTTGTCGTTCAGGTTGCTCCCTGGAAAGATTATAACTCTTACGTCACACTTTTCTTATATTATAAAGTCAGTCACAATAGTATTCATCCTCCCCTCTACGATAGCAATGTGTATTTGAGAATCAGTAAGCCACTCAGCTGTCACTATTGGTTACTATGGTATCTCTTTCTGCTGTAACACTGGAACACTGTTATTGTCTTATATCAGTTGATTTTGCATAATGACCGATGTATTTAGAGAATATTTCGCTTTTTCCAAAATAATTTCATCTTTTCGTTTTCCTTCCCAGATTTAAGACAGTGGTTTCGTCTTTTCTCGGTGGGTCTGACCCCGCTCCACTCTCACTAGGCCGTTTGCCTCTCTCTGACTCTCACTACGATGCCAGCATGTTTCACCATTACTTCACTCATCTTCTCATCACTCACTTCCAACGGTATCCAAGTCTAAACTCAAACTCTCCTCTCCTTCCACTTCGTCTCTCATGCCTGCCCCTCTCTTCCTTGCTCCATTCTCTGTTCTATCCTACTCCATCTCTCATTGGTTCCTTATCCTCTGTTCCCTCATATTCATTATAACCCGCCTTTTCCTTTATGTTTATCACCCTCCTATATTCACGGACTGGAATACATTACTGATGACAACTGATAAACACTCAAAAACATTTTCTTACTGACGCAGATCGTTTATACGTAAGCACAATTTGGCAGTTAGTTTCACAATAATAATAATAATATATATATATATATATATATATATATATATATATATATATATATATATATATATATATATATATATATATATATATATATATATATATATATATATATATATATATATATATATATATATATATATATATATCCTTCAATTATTATTATTATTATTATTATTATTATTATTATTATTATTATTATTATTATTATTACAAGTACTTTTATCTTTGCTATTATTCTCTTTGATCACGTTGGTTGCTCTGCTTCGTGTCTTATCTGCACCAAGAGTAGTCCACCAAATCCTCAAAGACAGTAACTAGGAAGAGATCAGCCAGAGAGGTAACAAATAACATCTTATTTGTTTTGACATGTGTACAATGCCATCTTTAGTAACTATAATATCAAGAAGATTACAAAATTTAAAAAAACATCAATTTACATAAGTATATTTTTTGCAAACCCCTAAACTAAACTAGATGAAAGGGTACTGCTGATATACTGTTACTCAAGTTAGGGGGCAACAAAATGATGAAAAGTTATTCTAATATTCGTAAATTCATATTAACATTATCAATTATTTTTTAATGTCCAGATTTTAACGTTACACTACAAGTCTCAGTGAAGATTGGGACGTCTGGCCCCTCCAATAAAGATGTGAATCTTAGCCTCTCTGGTTGTTCACCGTGATCACTAACGCAAAGCCGTAATTCTAGTTTTTCGCCACCGAGATTGATAAAGATCTAATTACAGATTCAGTAAAATCCTCTCGTATCTATTCCTATCTCGGTCATGTAGGATTTGTATTTAGAATGGCTGCATAATATTACACCATGTTTACTAGTGGATGAGTACAGTCGGCGGCAAAAGTTCTGTCGCCTCATCTGCTTCACCAAGACATGCAGTGTTCATGGACTCGAGAAATACACACGTTTTCTACACCTAATAATCTCGAGTCTATGAACATCGCGTGCCTCGGTGATGCAACTGTACATAGTATATACTTCACAAAGTGCCTTTACAGTGAAATAACTAATATTGTGTTAATATTAAAAAGAAATGTAAAAGCTTCATATAGTGATGAAATACACCAATTTATACAACAGATAAAACAGAAAAAAGGGTATATGGAAATGAACATAATACAACTAATATTATGATCAAACTGCTTAAGTGTGTACAGTATGTCTGTGTGTATGTAGGAGTGTGTGTGTGTGTGTGTTTGTGTACAAGTGTGCATTGCAGGTGTTCAGAATTTTTCCTGGCCCTCGATTCTCTGATTCACTACCTTCCACCTACCTTCATAATTTGCCATATTACTACATTATTCTCCTTTATTTCATCCCTAAGCATATCTATATATTTAGTATTGTCATGTGTTTTCCTTAATGAAGTAAGTAATTCCACTATCACCAGACATTTTGTAACATTCATTCCCCTATGTGTTATCCATCCATTGCCCCAAAGTTGTAAGGAATAGACAGTGCTGGCAACTCGTCAGAAAATAAATCGGCATCCTTTATAATCCCCCGAACCTCACTGGTTTTCACTCCTGGCTGTAACCTAAAGCACATTGTACATCTTACTTCTGCTCATCACTTTACCTGAGGTGAGAGAAAGAGAGAGAGACTGGACCAGATAACAACATTATTGATTGTCTGTAGCCTGGAATAATTGGCGGTAATACAGTGTTAGTAAATCTGAAAGACTGATTCTTCCAAACTATTCCAAGCAATAAGACACCATTATTTTTGTCAATCTGATCCTGTTTCCTGACATACATTCTGGAGGAATCAAGGCACTCCATTGTGACCAAAAGTATACTGTCCCTATAATTGTATGTAGTGAAATTGCCTTACCTTAGTGTTAATCTCCATCACATTGGTTTTTAGGTCTGTGATGGGTTATAGCCCTTTAATTTGTTGAGCAATAGGACATAAAGCCATGCATAGAGTGACACTAACTACTTAGACTTTTTTTTCATTTCTGTTGTCGTTAAGGAAAGATTCTGATGTCGGTAAATGTAAAGCTACTGATTCCCCTGTATTATGCCAGAAAACAGACGCCCTCAATGGTACTAATAGGGGATCTGTTTGGTGGCATAGTTTGGAGGAATCAGAGACCTTCCAATTTACAAACAGAAGAATCTCTCCTAAATGTATAAATTGTTAATTATTGTTGTAAGCGAATATAAGAGAAATGAAGGTGAAACAGTAGATGTTATGGCCGTGTTAACCCCTACGCTTCGGCTAAAGGTACAGTTGCCTCGAATTTTTGGGCCGCTGGGAGCGGCAAAATTCCTCGATTTCCCCTATATTCACAACGCTCTCACTCTTAACCTATATAGTGTACTGACTTCAAAATTGTTTCGTACATACATTCAACTCTTCCTCTATCGAATGGTACCATCTGGAGGGCTCTACGATGTGTAGTTACGGAGATAGGGCGAGTTGAAATAGACCATGTTTGCGCCGAAGCTACACTTTGTTTGACTGCGTACTCGCGGCTGTGGCTATGGTGTTCAGTTGCCCCCGAAACACCTTCGTAAACTGACTACAATATATTCTTATTACTACGATTATGTATCGTATGTCATGATCAGAACATTAAAAATAGTATGAACACTTGTAGGAATATATCATCGTGTAACTGTCACATATAATAACGGATCATTTTTTTATATTGTTGTCATTATTTTTTCCTATCATTGTCATACTGATAACATAAATCTTAAGTGGAGCATAAAACATTGGGTTCAGTAAAATATAGAGAGATATATGAGCATCACTTTGATCACCATTACTGTCCTTGTGGTCATTATTGTGTCATATGGTGATCTGTGTAGTAATGCTGGAACTAGATAAAAGTAAAGTAATGTATATCGAAACAGATTTTAATAACAAAATGCTTATAAGTAACTTAAAAATATATTTATAATATATTTCTCTTTTCTTCAAATGGCTTTAACAAGTTAACATTTTGACTAGCAACAGACTGGCGAAATGCTGTGGCTGGGATAATCCCGTCAGTAATGTGTATCTGCCAACACTTTTATTCTAAATAATTTATATATCTCTCTCCATAAATCTCTAGTTGTTTTCTAATTTTTCTACATATTGACCCCGTAGGAGGGTATTGCCTGCATTAGTGATGTGGGCAATACTTTAAGGGTTTTGGCGCTCCTTCGGCCCCAGTCACTAAGTTTTAGTTTATCAACTATCCCTCTTTTCTTTCTATTTCCTTCCTGCTTCTTGTCTCACCTCTCTATCACCGTTTTCTGGCTCAGTTTTTCGAATCATATAATTGGACTATAAGTGATAAGGGAGAAAGGCCAATGTCATTAAAACTTTTTAAGAACGAATGAGAAGGTTAAAAATATGAGAAAGACAAGGTAAACGGTAAGAAAGGAAGGAAGAGCAAGTGAAAGAGGGATAAGACATTAGGGAAGATATGTAAGGTTGCCAGTTACTTGAGAGATACTGTAATATATAATTATAGCCTATACATAAAATTATTCCAAGTTTATTGAAAACGCCATTAAGTTTACAATCGACTATTTTAAAGAAAATTTAGAAGAAAAAATCTTGGTTAATAGTTTAATTAATTTGTTGACAAATATGATTATTTAAAAAGTTAGAAAATGTAACCGTGTTCTACCGAAAAAACAAAGAAAAATCAAACAGCTGTGCTTGGGAGAAGGTGATAAATAGGCTGGACTACAAGCACGAGAGATTAGATTGATATTAAGTGGCGCAACAGCGAGGTCAAATAACACCAAGAAAAGGTGATAGAGAGATGTGACAGCAAGCAAGAAGGAAATAGGAAGAACGGAAGGACATTTGAAGAAATGTAAGCTAGTGGCTGGGTCCGAAGGGGTGCCAAAACCCTTAAGGAATTGCCTAAATCATTACAGGCAATACCCCCCTACGGGGCAAGCACGAGAGATAAAAGGAATACATGGATAGCTTTCTAATATCCAAAGGATAATATATATTCAGTAGTCTATCCCACTACGATGGTGAACAAAAGACACTGCCTTTATTAAAAGGATATAATATAACAGATATTCTAATTATATTTGTTTGTTATTACTTTTCAACTAATCACCTTCATTTTTCTTACCCTCTTCCCCTTCACCCTCGCCTCAAATCATCACATTTCTTCTCACCTATATCCACCTACGTTAATGCAGTATGCACTTCTCTAAACCCTGATTCTTCAAACTAAGGGTCCCGAATTACTCCATACTCATAAAAATTAACGCATGAATAAAATAGAATAATAATGTTGTGACATTAAATAAATATGAAGCTCATACATGAATCCATCTAACATATATTTATAATCGAATATTCATATATTTAATTATCAATAAAACAAAATCATTGCCTTCTTCAGAGAGAGAGAGAGAGAGAGAGAGAGAGAGAGAGAGAGAGAGAGAGAGGGGGGGGGGGGGGAGGGAGAGAGAGGAAAGGGTAAGTGAGGCAGTGGCCACAGTGTTTATAATTCTGTAAATAATTCTGGTTAAAATGCCTTTTAATCATAATGATTGCATTTCATTTTCTGGCCTTGTATTTTCTTAGGTTGATAATTCTGGTCATTTGTAACAGATCTTTCTGTATGGGTCGCGAGAAGGATGTCATATAAAAATTGGGTCACGACTGAAAAAGTTTGAAGAACCCTGCTTTAAACTATTCATTCATTTCTCCTGACACAGCGTCTTCTCTACCTGATCATTCGTTACCCTCATATAGCCCCGACCACATTTCTCTCCTCCTCTTCCACTAACATCCCCCCTCCCTCCACCGCAACTGTTGCCAGATCCGATGAGGCCCAAACCAAGACACAGATGGATATGGTGTGGACCATTGATCTGTCCAGAGCTGTACATAAACTCACTACGGTATTTTCTTACGATCGTTAGAGCACAAATTCGGACAAAGGCAAATACTTAAAAATAGCCCACTTTCCGTGAAGACCAGAAGGCAACTGAGTGGGTAGCGGATCGATATTGTGATGTTGTTAACTAACCCACTGACAAGAAAAACCAGCCCTACATAGCCCTAAATGGCGGGAAATAGCTATGATGATCTAACACGTCAGCCGGAGTGCACATACCGACAGTATATCACGTCAGCCGTACAGTAGGGGCTAATAGACTCAATAATTATTATATTGGTGTCAATAATTATATTGAAAGGTGTGTGATAAGAGAAAGTAGTTATCCAGTACAGTAAACAGGAAGGTAATAATGAATGGAAGAGAACATAATTATACCAAGGGTGTAGACACGGGGAATATATATATATGTTTATATGTTTATATGTGTAGTTATTTAGGTGTGGACTGGTAACATTTCACCAAGAAATGTTAATCGCTGAAAGTAGAACCCATGGTATCCCCCCCCCCCCCCCCCCCGCAGTGCCATATGCTGCTACAAACTAAAGACTTATCTAACCTTACCTAACTTTCACTCAGAGGGTTAATATTATTATCTTCCTCAATTTTATACTTATGAATCTGAAACTAAAAATATGAATATGTAGGAAGAATTGTTGCTTATTTAGCTCCGAATAACACAATTTTTCCCTAAATGGCGGTTGCTTTCCTTTTAATTAGCAACGATATAATTCAGTATAAAGTGAATGTGATGCATGAAAAGTACAGTAATGTACAGAAGGTTAAAGAAGGTTTGAAAGGAAATGTTTTAGATTTGGTTCAACAGAGCGTATTCAAATAACATGAACAAGATACATTGAATATCTCCCCAGTGATAGTCGTAGGTAAGGATAGCAAAGTAGAAGGCTCTCTCCCCACCCTTCAATCCCTCCGGCCTGAGCCGTACTGGAAATAAAGATAGGAGTCAGAACCTTGTGGAGTTGGTAGAGAAAACTCCACAAGGAAATTTTATAGAAAGATAGAAAGTAGTTGAAATTTGCTAACTTGCCACCTGTAATGGGCAAAAAATTATTGATTAGTTAACATCGAAAGTCGGGGATTAGATGCAAGGTGTTTATCAAGGCGACGTTTGAAGCTATCTACTGTGTTACATTCTATTACGTTACGGGGAATGCCCATTCCATAAGTTGACGACTCGGTTTAAAAAAGAAATTCTTGGATTCGTGCGAGTTAAAAGATTTACCTATGATTTTACAGCCATTACCTCTCGTGTAGTTTGATTGATCGATATTGAAATATTTGTTGCAGTCCATATTGTCTATGCCTTTGATTATTTTGAATACCTGGATTAAGTCGCCTCTCAATCTACGTTGTGCTAATGGGAATAGATTCAATTTATTCAGCCGCTCTTCATACGTTTTGTTTCGTAGACATGGTATTCATTTTAGTAACTCTACGTTGGACTCGTTCAATTTTACTATATCTTTCTGGTAGTACGGGCAACCAGCTTTCTGGTAGTACGGGAGAGAGAGAGAGAGAGAGAGAGGAGAGAGAGAGAGAAGAGGAGAGAGAGAGAGAGAGAGAGAGAGAGAGAGAGGAGAGAGAGAGAGAGAGAGAGAGAGAGAGAGAGAGAGAGAGAGAGGAGATTTGTTCTGGAGAACTTTTTTAAATATGAAAAGATAACAGTTTTGTAGCAGGTACAGTCAAACGAAGATTTCATGAATATTAAGAAAATACTAATGTTGGTAAATGTTGAGCAACTGATCTATACAAACTCTTTCAAGCACCAGGCCACTATTATTTTTGTTAAGGAACCCAGTGATTGTAGTCAGGAAATTGGAGGTAAATAAGTCCTTCAAATATGCCACGAAACAACACATATAAGGAAGGAGCTTGTTCTCGTGCATAGTCTGAAGTATTCAGAAGCCATCAGTTCTAATACACGATCACAGGGTCCTTAATCTGTACCTGTTTCTGGGCCATACCTTGAAAGAATGTACCAATAGTAGAATAAACAATAGGTAATTATTACACTTCTAATATTATTATTAGATTGTTTTGTTTTGTTACAAATTGTTGAATGAAATGAGACATTGTAATCTCCAATGTCTCCAATTTTAATCCAAGTTAGTGACATGTAATATGTTTCTTAGTGTTTCTCTGAGAACCATCCAATGTTTTAATTAATAAGGGGAGGTTCACCTTGTTGGTGACTAATACTTGGAAGGCTACTGATTCCTCCTAACTACGCTAGAAAACAGACGCCCTCAGTGGTACTAATACAGAATCTGTTCCGTGTCATGTGTTTGGATGAATTAGAGACCTTCCAATTCACCAACAATAGAATCTCCCCTTTAAGGACAGACTAAAACTGTCTCAACAACCAAAATTCCTACCAAAGCCTGGACCACGGAATGAAATATTCGTCCATTCTTCAGCTTTATTTTAACCATAAATAGGGTTGATTCCACAGTATGTTCTTATTGCTGTGAGCAATCAAACGAAAGAATCTTAGCCGTGGTAAATGACTTAATTATGGCCGAATTTTTGAATGAATTTGGTGAGTAAATGGTCCAGTGATCATCATCATTATCTAACTGTTTAATAGATTTGGTGAACGTGGATTCTCAGCTTTTGGAAATTAATGAAGCCTTACAAGTGTGGTTGGTTAGGAAGCTAACAAACCAATACCACTGTGGAATCGACTCATAGTCAAAACCATTCACAGTAATAGCTTGGAGGATTTGTTGAGTTTAAAAAATAATTTTGATTAATACATTCTGTATTATTATCCATTATTAATCATTTGCTTCTTTGGTTGCAGGCATTGTAAAGGAAAACAAGACTCACAATGTTTTCTCACTGCTCCTCACTGCCATCCTCCTGGCACTAGGTACTACCAAGGTCAGTTCACTCCAACAACACTTACTAGTTGAATACCTTAATTGTCAGTGTATGTTATATATGCACAGAAATGCATTGACTTTTTTACTGTAAAGAAATTATATGTAATTTTCAATATATATTTTTACCAATATATATTCGATCACAATCATCACAAGGGATTCGGTGTACTCCTTCGTTTCAAATAATAGTTTTGTTTGTACTCACAAGGAATTTACAGTGAAAGTAGATCAAAATGCTATGTAATGTCCAGACTAAACAACACACAATACCAATGTACCCCTTGTTTAAATCTGAAATGAAAGGGAAAAATATAAATTTAATCCGTTTTGTCAATGGTTATTGGTTTTTTCTTGAAATAAGTTTGTCTGGTCGTGAAGTCAGATTTCATTATATAACAATCAGGACACTTAGTTTCTTAAGCATTCGCCTAATTTGTAGCATATATTTATTTATCTCGGTGCTTTGGACTGCATAATATAACTGATTCCTTTTAAATAATGAGAAATAATGAATCTACAAATCTCAATGTGTATATATATATTATCATTTATAATTTGTTTCAAACATTAACATCAGAAAATGGAATGGAACCATCATTTTATTATAAACCATTCGACTTTAAAGTGGAGATTCTCTAGTTGGTGAAATGGAAGGTCTGTGATTCCTCCAAACAATGCCACGAAATAGACAACCTTAACGTTATTTTAATGGGGGTTTTGTTTCCTAGTATAGTTAGGGGGAATCAGTAGCCCACCATTATACTTTCAAGAGAATCATCTCCCTTTAAAGTAGGCTGCAGAACTCGTGAGTGAAGCAGGTCGATACCTCTAGGTGGCTGCAGTTATATAAAATAAAACACCTTATCCTAAAAACATTCCTACAAAGAGTTTCTCAACTGTTTATTGTAGTATGAACTGTGCTTAATAACATATCAAAAGTATACCACAGTTTGACCATGCAAAAGGTCTAATTTTCAATACGGCCCCAAACTGAGCTACCAAATCCTAAAAATGAAAATTACTCTTTCATTATTCGTCTTTGATATATATCTAACCCCATATTTGGGGATATGGGAAACCAATAAGCATCTATCTATCTATCTATCTATCTATCTATCTATCTATCTATCTATCTGTCTGTCTGTCTGTCTGTCTGTCTGTCTGTCTGTCTGTCTGTCTGTCTGTCTGTCTGTCTGTCTGTCTGTCTGTCTCTCGCTCTCTCTCTCTCTCTCTCCTCTCTCTCTCTCTCTCTCTCTCTCTCTCTCTCTCTCTCTCTCTCTCTCTCTCTCTCTCTCTCTCTCTCTCTCTCTCTCTCTCTCTCTCTCTCTCTCTCTCTCCCTCTCTCTCCCTCTCTCTCCTCTCTCTCTCTCTCTCTCTCTCTCTCTCTCTCTCTCTCTCTCTCTCTCTCTCTCTCTCTCTCTCTCTCTCTCTCTCTCTCTCTCTCTCTCTCTCTCTCTCTCTCTCTCAAGTTTATATAAAGTTTTTTCAGTACGACATCAGCTTACAGAAACAAAACTTAAGAACAGAAAGAAAACGCTTTGGGTAAAGGATTGAGCAAAAAATACTGTATGTAAACCATGATGAAAAACAAAAAACTTGAACATTGATTGTTGTTACTCCTCCTTCTGGCACTGTACAGCCACAATCAAATTACCACCGACACTTTCCTTCTATCATGCAAATAAATTAGCAAATATATCAAAATATAGTCATACAACACCTTAAGTCAACTCAATCCCCTCAATTATTTTTATGAGGTGCTGCAAGACCATTACATTTGTTGTTCTTTATTATAAATATATTTACTATGGTGTAAGGAAAGTGTCGGTGGATATTTGTTTGTGGTTGTACCTAATCACTTCAAGTTTGGTTGGACCAGCGAAGCGGGCAGCCACAATCAAATATCCACCCATACTTTTTTCCAGCATAGTAAATATCTTGGTAATAAAGAACAACACGTGTATGATTTTACAGCACCTCCTAATAACTGAGGGGTTGAGTTGACGTCAGGTGTTGCATGATAATATTTTGATATGTTACTGATTTATTTGCACGATGGAAGAAGAAGATCGGTGGTTATTTGATTGTGGCTGTACCTAAATTATTTTGAAGTGGTTGCATGATTACAAAATACAAAGATGGCGAACCAGATTATTAAAATGCCTATTACTCTATCATTATTCATGGTAATTGTGGTGCATGACCGATTGTTAATGATGATATAAGCATTATATGACAACCACCCGATATAACGAAGAAATCCTTTCCCATATTTCTACACTAGTTTACAGTGTGTGTAAATGTCTTAATTCTTTTTTTTTAATTTTAATTCATGCATTTGTGGAATAAAGAATAATTCACGTGTGTTAGTCCTTCCAACAGGCCGTTTACATTACTTCACAATGGTAATAGTCTAGTTGATTGCAAGGAATAGCAACTAACTTTAAACTATTGTACCCACACATTCTACACAACTAGAAAACTATTCATGACCGTTCATGAGCTCGTTGTTGGAAATAATCTAATCAACTAAAAGCAAAATGAATAATGTTTAAATCAATCTTAGACCAGATTCTCATAGCACATATTTCTGATAAAGTTTTCACATGTATTTTTTTTTTTTTTTTTTTTTTAATATGTTGGTGTCTCACCAAGGACGTGGATGTGCGAGGTTGGCCCAACTGGAAAACCTGCCCGAGTTGTTCGTGTTCTGAAGCAGGCGGTAAATGCTACAATCCTGATTCAGCACCTGACACATGTGATGGCTTAATCGATATGAAATGCAAGGGCAACGAGAAACGTGACTGCAAGTGTTGTATAAGTAAGTAATCAAACGAACTTTTTCAGAGAGATTATTGTTACACTACTCGATCTATATGTAGTACAATATAATAAATACATTTTGACTGGCAAACAAAAAATTGGAAATATGTAAAACTGATGATCTGTGTTATTTTCATTCCCAAAATACAAGAATATCCCGTGACGGGTTTTCGAGTTATGGCCAAAAAAATGGCGACCATATTTGGATTTTAGCGTTCTCCAATTTATTGTTCTAAAATCTATATGGTAAAAATTAATATTATATCAATATTATTACATGCTTGTTGTAAAAGCTATTCACATAAATATCTTCACTACTGGAATTAATTATATTTATACGGTATATAAAAGCAAAATTTATTTGAACTTGCTAGATATATTCTCATTCCACCTATGCAAAAACTGATTGGTATATCCAAATTTGGGCCAAAATTAATTACATGCATAATTTTCTAACCAAATAGATATGGATATCAGGATAGTACAGCTGCAATCAAGTAACCACCGACACTTACCATATATCGTGCAAATTAATCAGTATCATATAAAAATATAATCATACAACAATACCTTACGTCACCTCAACCCTGTTGTTTATTACAAAGATATTTACTACAATAAAAGGAAAGTGTCGGTGGTTATTTGATTGTGGCTGTACACGACAAGTACAGTGTTAGGATGTCACAGATTAACAGTGGTTAATTCCAACACAAAGATACGTATGAATATTATATTAACTGATTTGGTGCAAAGATTATTTATATCCAGCTTTAAAAGACTTCTTGGATGGAATGTCATTGAATCGTGAATAATTTCTATTACTTTTTTAGAACAATATAAACATGAATTATGGAAACATTAAATGTGATAGCATTATATTAATGATTATTTTACAGAATTTATTTCATTTTGATGTAGGTGTGTTTAAGGATTTTTTTTTAGAATTTTTTAATATTAAATTATATTGAAATACACGTAAGTACAGACAAGAACAATAATAAGTATTCAGTTGTGCTTCGAATACCTAAAGACAGTCAATAAATGCACAATAAGACCTCCATTGGCATGACTTCGTTGGTGAATTGGACTGTTCAAAGCTTCAACCAAAGCTTTATACTTATTAGTGATCATGACTGTACACAACAGTGAAAAAACTTTACTCTGTTTACTGCCCATCACTTTCCATAAATGAAAAATTCCATACATAAATATTATTTCGGTATATACCTTCAGACTGTAGGACCACTCCAGAATGTTTTGAAGCTAATGGCGAATGCAGACCCATGGGTGCATGTTTAGGTGATGAAGCACCTGATTCAGCGATTTTCTGTGGTACTGACTCCTCTTGCATGTTAGTTTCCAATGTATTATATTATGTGTGTGTGAGTTTTACTTAAGGACCCTGTGATCGAGTATGGAAATTGGAAGCTTCTGATTCCTCCTAATTAAGCTACGAAACAGGCTCCTTTTATAAGGGTGGCGTTTCGTGGCAATATTTGAAGGACTCATTAATTTCCAATCTTCTTACTACATTGCAAGGGTTCCTTAAAGTATACATTATTAATTTTAGGGTTTCTGTAGGGAGATATGTTCATTAAGTTCCTTCTTCATCCTTAATTAATACTGTATACAATATATCTTTTAATCTTTATTTCTCTGCTGGGGTATGCATGTTTTTTATTTTCTTCAATGTTTGGCTTCGTTTTGTACACTCCTTCCCCACTCTAAGCTTTAATTTTAAATATAATCATAATTTGTTTCACACAAATTCAGTTACTTGGAATGTGTCTATACCCAATATATCAACCCATTTCGACTCCCTTCAGATATTATTGTGTTATCTGAGATTAATTAAAAACTCTTTATAATTTAGTATTAATGAGAGGTTTAAAGTCTTTTCCATCATTCCCGTTGAGGGAAGATATGGACAATATTTTAAGGAATTTGGCTCCCCTTATGCCCCAGCCACCTCCTTCCAGTTCTTCAACTGTCCCTCTTTTCTTTCTATATCATTCCTGTCTTATCTTCTCTGGCGTCTAATTTTAATCAATCGTTAATCTTTTACATCATGTTAACATATGCACTGATCTCAATAAATGTTGAAGAAAATGAAGTATTCAGAGAAACAAAGAGGAAGATTTGAGCAAGGTGTTAGAGGAACAAACTGCATTGTGGAAATATTGCAAACCATGAGGCATTTGGCTTGACGATGTGGGATGTGGATCTTACTAAAGTCATCTGGCTTGACGATATGGGATGGGGATCGTACTAAAGGCATCTGGCTTGACGATGTGGGATGGGGATCTTACTAAAGTCATCTGGCTTGACGATATGGGATGGGGATCGTACTAAAGGCATCTGGCTTGACGATGTGGGATGGGGATCGTACTAAAGGCATCTGGCTTGACGATGTGGGATGGGGATTGTACGAAAGGCATCTGGCTTGACGATGTGGGATGTGGATCGTACTAAAGGCATCTGGCTTGACGATGTGGGATGGGGATCGTACTAAAGGCATCTGGCTTGACGATGTGGGATGGGGATTGTACGAAAGGCATCTGGCTTGACGATGTGGGATGGGGATTGTACTAAAGGCATCTGGCTTGACGATGTGGGATGGGGACCGTAAAGGCTTGACGATGTGGGATGGGGATCATACTAAAAGGCATCTGGCTTGATGATGTGGGATGGGGATTGTACTAAAGTCATCTGGCTTGACGATGTGGGACGAGGATTGACTGAAGATATTTGGTGTTGAGTGTGGGGTGACTGTGTAAAACGTTGATAATGGAGTTGAAACAGTAAGTGTATGGGAGTGAAACTGTAAGGTATAGTGTGAGAAGCAGATTAATAGGCAGATGAGTAAACAGACTGAAATTATTGGCGAACAGACTGGAATATTTGGTGAATAGACCAGAATAGTCCATGATGGAGAGAAATTTAAATGGATGGGGAAGGCTTGCTGAGTGAAAAATATAGAAGTAGAAACTCCTCTATTATGGTCTCCCTCTTGAGGACTAGATCCCAGAAGGAATGAGCCTCAGATTTATAGCTTATTAGACATATTCCTCATCTGTAATGAATTCACTACTGCTACAGAACGGGAGGGCTTGGTTAACACAAAAGTCTTTATTTAAAAGTCTTATTTAACACCCTGTGGCAGGTAAAAAGTACACCTATATAGCCCATTCATGACCTATGACTTTCAGAGTTGAGTCATAACCTGAATTATGTGATATAACATCAAAATTCCTAGTTTTTGTTTTGTACTCAAATTTTTTATACTCAAATTTTGCCACCAATACCAAATGGAGAAATATTTTATCCAATCCTTCTTTATTTTCAGGTGTTGTGTTGAGCCTCCCTCAAAGTGTTCTACAAATACCAAGTGCGTCGCTACAGATGATGATTGCATTGAAGTTATCTGTGGTACAGATGATGACTGCAGTGGTATCTACTGTAATTGCGACGATTTGGACTTCCCAAAATGCTGCTTTTCAAGTACTGTTGACAATATTGTTTTGTATTATATATAGATGTGCATATCCCGTCATACGAAAAGAGGTCACCCAGATCAGAAATTTGGTGGTTGGTACTCATTACTAAATGTATCAGTATTGTAGTGAATCTTTAACCACGGATACCAGTGCAAAGTGATTTAATGTGCCTATTTACACAGCTTAATTTAATTAGTAGTACCGGTACAATTATAATCTGGTAATACATTAAGTCAGTATGTTATATATTACATTATGGGTGTTAGCTTTAAGCAGTTGCAGTATCGTAACCAATGAGGTTAAAGTGAACACTGGTTCGCAATAACTAACTATCGGTATTGGGAAGAGCATCACCTCGATGACCTACCCCTCCTCGGGTAGCGAGGCGTCGGAGCTATAGATAGATAGAGGGGAAGGGGGGAGGTCTGACCTTGTGAAGGTAGGGCTGAGTTGAGGTGATGTCAGGTGAGATATAAAGGATGGTGGTTGGGTAGGGTAGCCTTAGGTGAGGAGAAAGGTTGGGTTGGAGGTGAGGTATTGAATTGAAAGGGTACAGCTTTAGACACGCCTTGGGGTAGAAAACTTCCGTACCTCGCCAAGAAATAAGGGTGGGTGAGATACTGTAGGATGCAAGGCTGGGTATAGAGGAAGGAGTGGGAGTGAATGATGTGTATGAAATATTTAAGACACTAGTGATACGGACAGTAGCAGAGGTTGTGGGATACAAGACACAGAAGAGGGTCAAGAAAGGGAATGAATAGTGGACTGAGGAAGTGAAGGATGCAATAGCGATGAAAAGGAAGGCATTTAGGAGAACACTACAGAGGAATGTGCCAGAGGAAGTGAAAGAGAGGTGGAAGAGAAAATACAATGTTTGTAAGAGGCAAGTGAAGAGGTTGGTGAGTGAGATTAAAAGGAGATTGGATGAGGAGTATGGTTAGAAATTGAGTGAGAAGTTTAGGGAAAATAAGAAACTGTTGTGGAAGGAGGTTAAAAGAGAAAGATGAGAAGGAAAGTCTGTTAGTGTGAGAATGAAGAAAGAGGATGGAGTTACTGTGAGTGGAAGTGAGGAAGTTAAAGAAGTGTGGAAGAGGCATTTTGATCGTTTGATGAATGAAGGGACGGGAGGGGAGGCGGTGGTGACATGCATGGGGATGGAGGCAGGTGGTAGACGACAGGATGTACAGGGAGAATTGGGAAGGGAAGAGATTAGGAAAGCAATAGGAAAGTAGAAGATGGGAAAGGCACCGAGGGTGGATGGGATAACTGCTGAAATGTTAAAGTATGGGGGGGTGGGGAGGTAGTGGTGAAGTGAAAGTTGCTTATATGCACATTGGCATAGAGGCAAGGATAGGTGCCAGAGGATTGGAGGAGAGCTATAATTGTACCCTTGTATAAGGGGAAGGGGAGTAAGGAGGAGTGTGATAGCTATAGGGGAATAAGCCTTCTTAGTGTACCGGGGAAGGTGTATGGGAAGGTTCTAACTGAAAGACTAAAGGAAGTAACAGAGAATAAAGTTAGTGAGGAACGGGGAGGGTTCAGAAAGGGTAGAGGATGTGTGGACCAGATATTTGCATTAAAATCAATAGTGGAGAAATATATTGGGAAGGGTAGGAAGTTGTATGCTGCCTTCATGGACTTGGAGAAGGCATACGATAGGGTTAATAGGAGAGCTATGTCAGAGGTGTTGAGAGAATATGATGTTGGGGGATCTCTGCTGAAAGGCCTTGAGGCTTTTTATGCAGATGTAAAAGCATGTGTGCGGGTAGAGGGTGATCTGAGTAAGAGTTTTAATATTAGTGTAGGGCTGAGACCGAGATGTGTTATGTCACCATGGTTGTTCAATATATACATGGATGGTTGTATGAGAGAGATGAAAGCCACAGTGAATGGTCTGGGGGTGAAGTTAAGGCTGAATGAAGTGAATTGGTCCTTGGCGGCATGTTTGTTTGCGGATGACACTGTGCTGATGGCTGAGAGTGAAAGGAATTTACAGAGAGTGGTGGACGAATTTCAGTCTGTATGTAAACAAAGGAAACTGAAGGCGAATGTGGGTAAAAGTAAAGTGATGGTATTTGAAAGAGCAGAAACTGAAGTGATTAACTTTGCTACACCTTACAGAGTGGAAGTACCAACTGGGACGAAGTGTGAGATAACTCTGAGGGGTGAGATGATGGAGGAAGTGAAGGAGTTTAAGTACTTGGGGACAGTTATGTGTAAACATGGAAGTATGGAAGGAGAAATTAAGAGGAGAGCAATGAAGGGCAGACAAGTCATAGGATCACTGGGGAGGATGGACATGGAGTAGGGCTCATCAGTCAAGAATAGGTGCTGTAGATATGAGTTACTTGAGAGGTGCATGTGGACTTACTATGTGGGATGGAGAAAGTAATGAAAGTGTTTGTAAGAGATGTGGTATGAGTGAGAGGGCAATCGGTATTGAGTGTGGATTGGTTGAGAGAGTGAAACGTAATACTTTGAGGTGGTTTGGACATGTAGAGAGAATCCAGGGTGAGGAGTTTGTAAAGAAGGTGTATAGAAGTGAAGTTGTGGGACGTGGTGTGAGAGGCAGACCACCAGTTATATGGCAGAACAGAGTGGAAGAGTATGTGAAGGAGAGAAGCATGAGGGAGAGGGGAGGGCTTGACCGAGTAAGAAAGGAGTGTTTGAACATGGAAGACTGGAGACTTTCTCCCCCCTTGGGGGGAGTTCCTGGAGGGAGCGAGGCGTCGGAGCTATAGATAGATAGAGGGGAAGGGGAGAGGTCTGACCTTGTGAAGGTAGGGCTGAGTTGAGGTGATGTCAGGTGAGAGATAAAGGATGGTGGTTGGGTAGGGTAGCCTTAGGTGAGGAGAAAGGTTGGGTTGGAGGTGAGGTATTGAATTGAAAGGGTACAGCTTTAGGCACGCCTTGGGGTAGAAAACTTCCGTACCTCGCCAAGAAATAACGACAATAAATAACCTTAGGTGAGTAGAGGTGAAGGGTTGGGTTGGAGGTGAGGTATTGAATTGAAAGGTACAGGATTTAGGCATGCCGTGGGGTAAGAAACTTCTGTACCACGCCAAGAAAAACACTACTAACGTTTAAAACACAAAAGTAATATACCGTGTGCTTGTTAGGCACGCTTTGGGTTGGAAGTCTTCAGAAAGCTCGCAAAGATAGTCGGTAATAATTGTAAATACCAAAACTAATATAACGTGTGTTTCTTAGGTATGCCTTGGGTTAGAAACTTCTGTACGGTATCTCACAAATATAAACCCAAGAGTATCACTTGAATGCAGTATTCCTTACACTGTAAAAATGTGCTAGGTTTAAGAATGTATCTTGAAATATATATCAGGACTAGTCTGAATACCAACTCAACAGTCTCTCTGCCTTGGTGTGGTGAAATTTGCCAGAGATAAACACAAAAAAAGGTTGAAGACATACATCATTAAATTAGAATTAAAAATAGACTTGAAATAAGATGTGAGCGTGATTAATTTGACTAGTACTTTGGAAATCAATATTTAAATCAAATTGAATAAATGAATGTGTGACAGCTACTATAGGTAACTACCCTGTGAATGGACGCGGGAACAGTGTAAATAGGGAACTAATAATGAATCACTAGTCCCTAGAGTAGATGTAGTAGATGTAGTAGATTATAGTAATAAACTATAATAATAAATGTATCAATATAAATCAATAACAAAAGCAACTTAACGTCCAGGCGTAGTTCAGGGCTGGGCTGGGCAGGGCTGGGCAGGGCAGGGCAGGGGTCGACTGGACAGAGAGTGTATATAGGTCCGTTCACTGTGACTGTTGAATGAACACTGAAAGACAGAGAGTGAGAGAGAGAGAGAGAATGAGTGTGTGTATGAGAGTGTGTAATAATAATAATAATAATAATAACAGTAATAATAATAATAATAATAATAATAATAATAATAATAATAATAATAATAATAATAATAAACGGTTTATTCAGAAAAGGGCAGACATGGGCTGAAAATATACATTTACAAATAATTGGCGAAAAATGAAATAGAGCATGAAGCTTAAATTAAATGAACTTAAGTTATCCTTATAGTGCAAACACACCAAACATACAAATAAATATATGATGTGTATATAATTTGTACAGACATTATTCATATATACTATTGGCCACAAGTATTCGTACCCACCTCTGATATGCTTCAACCAGAATTCATCTGGTAACACTGACTCGCATGTCCAGATGTACGATATCCTTCTGTTCCCCCTCTTCACTTTCCCTCAGTGTTGCCACTTTTGAAAACAGAAATTCCCACAGATTTTACCTCATTTCTCACACAGATTCACACAGATTTTGTGATTCTTCACACAAAATTTACACAAAGCAATAAATTTATTATAAATAAAAAACCCGTAGATAGTTTCTGTTTATTATGTGATCGTATGCTAAACATAAAAATGCTTCAAACTATTTTTAATTGTTCACAATTATTTCATGTGAAAAGTTAGAAAAGTAATAAACTAGGTGTTGCCCTTTTTGTCTGTACATAACAGATTAATAAAAAAAAAAAATCTTTCCTACATTTCAGAGAAAATAGTATGGAGGAGAATTGTTTTCTTTCAAATGCCTAATGAGCTCATTACAATAATTAGCCTACAGGTCACCACTGATATTAGATTCAAAATAAACAAATTATCATTTTCATATCAGCTGGAACATTTCATTCCATCATTTACATTTGTATTTTATAGTAAACTTGGTGCATCACTTAAAATTCTAATGCAACCAATACATCCTCCTCGGGCACATCTTCATTGCTTGGAAGAATCTTTGCCCCAAAATTTCTTACCATCAAACTGTGTTTGATGGTAAGTTTTCTTTGCAGCACTCATTATATCAATGCTAATTCAAGTGTGGATACCAACTGACTAAAGTTGCGACAGCGGTAGAGGCCTCAGTCTCCCTCCTCTGTCACTCTGTGAGGACAAGCTAGTTCCTGTTTTAACTTGTGTTTACATACACACACACACACACACACACACACACACACATTTTTCATAATATTCTTAGCATTATCTTAAAATTCACACAGAAATTCACACAGATTTTAAATATTTGGTGTCCTCACACAACACCTCCCACGTAGCTCCATTTCGCACACAGATTTGTGGGAAATTCCCACGAAGTGGCAACACTGCTTTCCCTTCACATGAATAACTCGACATATAGTATATTTGTAGCTATTTACTTACATTGTGGCGATATACTATTCATTAGTGTGATTTATCCCCTCATTCTGTCAAACTATTTACTTTGATGTCACTTTTATGTGTTAAAGATTAAGAGAACTGGTCCCCCTCCCTCTTTCTTTCCCTTCTTTAGCTCCCCCTCCCTCATCCCTCCCCCACCTTTCTCTCCACTGCTCCCTCCCACCCCCCTCTTTCTCTCCACTGCCCCCTCTTTCCTCCCTCTTTCTCACCATTGGTCCCTCCCACCCCCTCTTTCTCACTATTGGTCCCTCCATCCCCTCTCTACCTAACATGTATCCTCCATCCACATTTGTCTCTCTTGCTCCCTTCCTCATTCCCTCAACTTATCCTCTAACTCTCTCTATCTGTCGTTTTCTTTTCCTCTTTCCACTTACTCAAATGTTCCTCTTTCCTAATCATTCTTATACTCACATTCTCCTCTATCCTAATCATTCTTATACTCATAATGTTTTACCTCGCATTGAGTTCAAATTTCTTTCGTATTTATTGCTTTTATCTATGAGTAGCGTTTCCTAACCTCTTCCTTGTATCTAGTGGTTTATTTAAGATATTTATTTTTTATCTGACTTATATAAATTTTCTTAGTGATATTTGAGTCTGATGGGTCATGAAATCAAAGAGTTTGTTTTTCACATGGATGGACTCCACATTTCTCCTAGACCTTATACTTTTCATCATTCCAGTCTAACGACAGGTTGAAATCTTTTTAGCCTTGTCCATTAATATTTTCAAATAACAGTATAAAATATTTGAAAATTCATGTTTTTTCTAACATTCGTTTAATATAATTCCGGATGTTATTTAACCCCTAACAACCGCAATTCGATACAACAGCCTTCACCCCTAGCCGCAAAAACAACCTGATTTTTAAAGTTACTCTAAGTTTAGTTTTGTTCTTATAGGTTTGTAGAGCTTTATTTTACACACCAGAATATGCAAACAAAAATTTTCTATCTACTGGTTAGAGTACAGCAGCACGTCAAAGTCGGAAAATAATATGACAGTTACCCCCCCAAATAACATACGAAGGCATACGCATGTGTTATGCATGTTTATAATGCATATATGCATGAGTATGTGTACCTCGATGTGTGCTTGCGTGTTTGTGTATGTAAAACCAGTATATAAATGCACTGAAATAGACAGAAAAGGCAACATACAAGTCATTTTTGCATATAAATGTGCATACCTGTGATAACACTAACGCATGCATGCACAGTGTATGGGAGTGTTTGAAAGTGTGTTATACTAATGTCCAATGGCTATAAGAGCTAGGGGAGGCAGAGAGAGGCAGGGAGAGGGAGAGTATGACAGGCCACGAGTGATGGTATTGGCTCAGATAATAAGACTATGAATTCATTTTATTCGTATTCTGTAGGACACCTGGTATTAGTTCATTAGTAATGAAATGCGTTATGAATATAGTGTTAGGCACAGCCATGATAGTTTTCTTGTTATTTTCTTAATACTATGTTATTCCTAATTTTAATGCCACCTTTTTCTTGAGTTTTTACACCCGTAGTTTTAAAACATTTGAGGGCCCTTACTGGAGATCTATGAATTCTCCAAACAACTCCAGGCAACAGATTCCCTATTCGAAACACTGAAGCGTTTTGTGGCCTGGATTATTTGGAGGGTTCATGGAGCTCCGGTAAGGGCCCTCAAATGTTTTAAAACTACGGGCCTAACACTTGTTTTTTTATGAGGAGAAATGGTGGACAGGCACGAACTGATCAGAGGTGGTTGAATTCCAGTTGTTTTTTACTTCGTTCGGCTGCATGAATCTTTCGAATCTCTAGGGTTGAAGCCAAAGGATTCATATTCATTGTAATACTGTTTTCTGTCCTTGGCTGCAGTTAATACCCTGCCTGATAATCAAAGTTTTTTGGAATAGAATACAAGGGAGAGAAGAAGGATGGAGAAGGAATTATAGAGAGAGAAAGGAATGGAAGGAGAGGCAGAACAGAAGGATGGAGAATTAATTAGAGAGAGAAAAGGGAAAGGAAGGAGAGGCAGAAAAGAAGGAAGGAGAGGGAATTAGAGAGAGATAAAGGAAAAGGAGAGAGAGAGTAATCGAGGGAGGGAGGGACGTAGGGAACCAGGAGAGACAGGCAGGGGGAGCGAGGAAGGTAGCAGAGTAGACCATGGGGGAGACAGAGAGGGAGGGAGGTAGCACGGGAGACAAAGAGGGGGAGGGAAAGAACAGGAGACAGAGAGGGAGAAGAAGAGGGGGATAGGAAACGAAACCCTTACACCCGTAGTTTTAAAACATTTGAGGGCCCTTACTGGAGCTCTATGAACCCTCGAAATCATCCAGGCCACAAAACGCTTCAGTGTTTTGAATAGGGAATCTGTTGCCTGGAGTAGTTTGGAGGGTTCATAGAGCTCCAGTAAGGGCCCTCAATTTTTTTAAAACTACGGGTGTTAATATTCATCAATAAAATCATTCTAATTTCCCAGTAAATACAGTTTGACTGAATAGATGGATAAACCACAATATTGAAGATATATACAGTAAATAACTACGAGAATGTGAAAGGAAAGTGAGGTAGGAAATAGAGGATATCATACATCTGGACGTTGAGGACGGGGTTCAGTGTTACCAGATGAATTCTGGGCTCATCAGAGGTGGGTACGAATACTTGTAGCCGATACTACATTAGAGTCCTTGATTCCTCCAAAATACCCCAGGAAACAGGACACGATTATCAATTATATTTGTGGCTTGTTGCTGGGAATACTTTGCAGGAATCAAATAATCCTGATTAGCCACCACTTAACCGTCCCCTTATATCTTTTGGTACAGAAAATGACTACTGTATCGACGAGGGAAAACTTTATGTCAATGATAACTGCAGCATCAGTGTGTGTCAACGACACATCCTTCTTCCGTACCAAGGTAAGGAGGATTATAGAGCAGAAACCTTCCCATTTTGAACGACATTCAAATACACCATAAAACAAACACATAGACTTCTTCACATGTATCCACATAATTTATACACACTGTCACTCTACAGACACTACACAACACACACATACTGTACACTTCTTCACATACACCCACATACACACACTTTATCACATCATTATAATTTCATCGATCTAATGATCATTACAAAGTTGAAAGGTGTTACGCCCTAAAAGCGAATCAATCAAAACCATTTTGAATTATTGTCAGGGGTTGGAAATGGTGAAAATTGGTATACGAATCGCATGTGAGAATATCTATGGTGTTAACGATGGCATGGTATATTATTGGCACGATGACTCCATCGTGCAGTGGCAGTATCGTAACCAATGAGGTTGAGATGAATGCTGCTGCGTTATAGCTAACTATTAGTATTAGGGAGAGCATCACCTCGGTGACCTACCCCTCCTGAAGAAGGGTAGATAAGCCTTACCAATCCTCCACGTGTCAACCTCGGGTAACACCTCCTTTTTCTTACAACAGGAGTTGAAGCTAAAGGGGGAGGCGGTTGTGTGGGGTTAGATTAAGCTTACCCCACATATAGGTTTTAGAAAGTGTATATATCCTTTTTAAGTTTTTAACATATTTAAACAACATTTGTGATCAGCATAAGCTGATGGCCCGTGTCCCTCCGGGAATAAGCGCTGCATTGGCCTTGCCAGCCATCAGCAGCTATGGCTGCTGACTGGGAGGGGTTGGGTCTCCAGGTTTCCCTGTAGGAGGAGGGGAGAAAGATGGGTGGATGAGAGTGGTAACTGTGAATGTAAAGAGGCGAGAGAATGGAGAAGTGGATGTGATGGGAGTGATGGGAGTGACAGAGACGCACATGAAGGGATGGTAAGTGGAGTGTGATGCTGGAGGAGAGAGTGTGATGTGGGAGGGAATGGAATAGAAGTGTAAAGGAAGAGGGAGGGAGGGGTGTGCAGTGCTGGTATCACCAAGGGTGTGGAAGGGAGTAGATGGATTATGGACATGGATGGTGTGGGACATGAGTGTTGTGGATGACAAGGAAGATTTGATTGGTGAAATATGCATGGGTGTGTGTGCATATGCACCAATGAATGGGAGGAACAAGACTGGGAGAGAGAGAATGAGAGATTTCTGGGGGGAGCTAAATGGGTGTTTGTGGGAGTTTTGTGAAATTAATTATTGTGTTACATTTTCTCACATATATTGTATATAAAATCAACATATCACATTTGTCCCCAATGAATAATGAATATTTTACAACTGAAGTTCCATTATGGTTGGTATGGCCAATAATACAGTTTGATAATAACCATTACAGGACCCTTAGCCCCCAATGTTGATTTCTCCGATCTGCTGGCTAAGGATTGCGTGCATCTAAACAGAATCAGTAACACGTGGGAAGAAGCACGGAACAACTGTATATCTCTAGGCGGTGACCTGTTTGTGGCGGGTGACTTTGAGGGTGCGAGGGAATACATCAAGAAAGAAAAGGAATCTGTGGAAGGTCTTGATAACGGTAAGTATAATAAAGATTATTCAGTGGTTATCTCATGATAAAGAAAGAAATTTAATCAATGGTTTCATGTGTAATTTATATCTAATATGCATCATGATATACACTAGTGATAGAGAGTTACATAGAGTTACATAGAATCACAGACCACAACAGACCTTACGGTCTACACGGGGTGATCTGATTGGAAGGTTACTGGTGGTGAATGAATTTCTCCCCAGTGATGGTCGTAATTAAGGATAGCAAAGTAGAAGGCTCTCTTCCCACCCTCCACTCCCTCCGGCCTGAGCCATACAGGAAATAAAGTCACGAGTAAGAACCTTGTGGGATTGGCAGAAAATGCTCCACAAGGAAATTTTATAGGAAAGATAGAAAGTAGTTGAAATTTGGTTAATTTGCCAACTGTAATGGGCAAAAATTATTCATTAGTATACATCGAAAGTCGGGGATTAGATGCAAGGTGTTTATCTAAGTGACGTTTGAAGCTGTCTACGGTATTATAGTCTATTACGTTACGGGAAGCCCATTCCATAAGTTGACGACTCGGTTAAAAAAGACATTCTTGGATTCGTGAGAATTAAAAGATTTACCTATGATTTTACAACCATTACCTCTTGTGTAGTTTGATTGATCGATATTGAAATATTTGTTGCAGTCCATATTATCTATGCCTTTGATTATTTTGAATACCTGGATTAAGTCGCCTCTCAATCTTCGTTGTGCTAATGGGAATAGATTCAATTAATTTAGTCGCTCCTTATACGTTTTGTTTCTTAGACTTGGTATCATTTTAGTAACTCTACGTTGGACTCGTTCCAATTTTACTATATCTTTCTTTTAGTACGGGCACCGGGCATGGACACAATATTCTATAAGGGGACGGACCAAGGAATTATACAAAGTGAGGATTATATCTTTGGACTTATACTCGAATGCTCTGCCAATAAAGCCGATAGTTTTATTTGCTTTCTTAATTACTTTCGTACACTGCTGACTGGATTTTAGGTTACTTGATATTGTTACCCCTAAGTCTGTCTCTTGGTCCTCGCTTTTAAGTTGATTACCCCATTTAATGAGTAGTTTGCTGTTATGTTACGATGTCCGATGTGGAGCACTTTACATTTATCAGCATTAATGGTGGGAAGGCCCAAGAAAAAGTGGAAAACGTGTGTAATGGAAGATATGAATTTAATGGGAATAGAAGAACATATGGTACAAGATAGACAGATGTGGAGAACAGTCATCGCCCGTCCAACCCCATCCTAAACGGGAAAATACGGACGTTAAACGAAAATGATGATGATGATGATGATGAATGGACATTTGTCAATTTTTCGCCCAATTCGACAACTTATCGAGATTATCTTGCATTTCTTTAGTTAGTGAGTACTGTATTTGCAAACTTCGATATTATGCACCTTCATCTATATCGTTTCTGTAAACTAAGAATAGGATTGGCCCTAAAACAGACCCTTGTGGCACCCCACTCGTAATGCCAGTCCACTTAGAATATTTTCCATTTATTACCACGCATTGTTTACGGTTTCTTAGCCAGTTCTCTATCCATCTTATGGTGTCATCTTGGATTCTGTGGGATTTTAATTTAGTTATTAAGCGTTTATGGGGAATTTTGTCAAAGGCTTTTTGGAAATCAAGATAAATTATGTCTACTGCTTTACTCTTATCACATTAGTTGAAAATGTCATTTAAAAAGTCTTATAGGTTCGTTAGGTAAGAGAGTTTATTGCGAAAACCGTGTTGAGTGGATATAAACGTGTTGTGGCAAGGTGTCTTTTTATGATGTTTACATAGCATCTATCCATTTACAGATCCGTGGGTGGGAGCCAAACCGAAATTATGGCTAGATGGTCGCCAAATTACTGTTGACGAATGGGATGGTGATAGTCCTGGCACAAGCACTTCCACTTGCATTTTTCTACATGGGGAAGGTTTGGAGGATTCATATCCATGCTACTATCCAAAAACTTCTCTGTGTGTGAAGGGATACTATTATTGGTAGGTTATCAACACTGATACAATAAAGTTATATTCTTTCAATTCCTAGTATTTATAGCTTTACAAGGCACCGAGTTTTGTAACCTGATACAGTTTTACTCTCTCTTGAATGATATTAGTGTGTCGTATAATTTTCATATAGTGAAGTTCAGTAGTGTCATGTTAATAATACGGTTTCTTAGTGCCCTTTTCACTTCCATACTCACACACACACACACACACACACACACACACACACACACATATATATGTGTGTGTGTGTGTGTGTGTGTGTGTGTGTGTGTGTGTGTGTGTGTGTGAGTATGGAAGTGAAAAGGGCACTAAGAAACAGTATGATTCTGCCAATTGTAATAGGCCTGAGTGCTAAGTAAAGACAAGATTAATTATGTAGCTTGCGTCAAATTATATATATTTTTTTTCAACAAAAACCTTTAAAAATCAGTATTGTATTATTGTCGTACATTGGCAATTTTTAAAATGTCCTATAATCCTTTTACGTGTTTTGTTTTTAGAGACCGAGTAATGCATTTCTTCCTAAATGGATGACACCGATTCTTCCACACCATACCACAGAGCAACCATCGATTCTGAAGGATATTTCGTGGTATACTTTGGATGAATCAGATCATCCATTCAGCATCCTGATTTCCAGCAGTTATTGGCCATTATTGCATCCTCACAGCCACCTGGACATCCTAGAACATCAAGTTACTGAAGCATGGCTGATAACACTTTCTCAAACCATTATACCAATTATTGATTTCGTTAATAATCATGTACAGTCCAGGAAACAAATATTTCTTCACACAGAAATGAAACTAGAATACAAAGATGCATAACAGTTCACAGTTAATTTCATATAGTTATTCATAGCACTAGTGTTTCTTTAATGTTTTAAGTTTGCATAACACTTATAAATTTGACTTCTCGTGAGCGTTCCTCTCTTTTAACTAAATGACAGATCTTTTTAAATAAATATAATAATTATAATTGATGTTTTCAGAGCTGGAGGTTATATTAAATGGCTATCGGCATACAACGAACATTTGCTGTTCCTTGTTATTAAACCTTTTATTGTCAAACAAAACCTGTGTGATATTAATTGATGATTTCTTTGTTCCGGGTAGACGAAATGTAAGTCTACCTCAAATAAATTCTTACAATTTGATTATGAATACATAAGTATATTTTAGATGGTACATAAATACCGTATGAATTTTTAGCAGTTAAAAAGGGAACCCACATATCATAGAAACATTAATTTTCATGGAATTGGAAGAATACTACATAAGTGTGGTATTGCTTCAATTAAATATGTGTACTGCATCCAATTAAATATATAGACCTTACATTGCTTTTGTATTTATTTTGTCCTGTAACTCCAGTTGTATGTCCACTTGACATAAAAGACAGTGTCAATGCCACCAGCTGCATGGAAGACTGCAACCTAGTTACTACTTTTGAATTGTTATTGTGTTGATAACTGTATATCTAATGTCTAACATTTTTTTTTGTTGTAGTCTGCTTTTAGTATCAATATGGTAGGAAAAATTGACAAAAAAGTTATGATGGAAATGGATATGTACAGTCGGCGGCAAAAGTCCTGTCGCCTCACTTGCTTCACTGTTCACCATAGAGATGGACAATTCTAGTTCTCGCCCTATTGCAGAATCAGTAAGGCGTTGTGGAAGGCGTCGAGTACGTGGAGGCAACGATGGTGTGAAGGTAGCGAGTGGAGCGCGTCGACGTGAGGGTGTAGCGCGCACCGAATCGGACACGGGAGAATTAGCACTGCGTCTTCCCGACATCGTGGTGGGTAGCCTACTGGGGAATCAGACTGACTGAACCCTTTTCTGCTATTGTATGGTAGTTGGCTACACTGCTAAATCGCCCAAACCCGCCCAGAATAGCCGCGCTTGGCTCAAAATAGCGCTAGATCTCTATAACGGTAGGCGCAGTTGCCCGGTTAGTTACGTAAGACGGCTTACGACGTCAACCGGTCTTTAGGGGTTAATCATGCTGTCTATCTCTTTCGGGGTGGTGAAGCCTGTTTGGTGTGTGTACATATTTTATTAATGATGTAGATGACCATTTTATGTTGGGCGGTATATGAACCTCTCTCTCTCTCTCTCTCTCTCTCTCTCTCTCTCTCTCTCTCTCTCTCTCTCTCTCTCTTAAAAGACTTACCCTGTTAGAAGCCATGATGTCTGTTTTAAATAGAAAATATTTTGTGTGGTCGTTCTGCCTCTTTGTCTCTCCTCTTTTCACTGGTAAGCAATGGTGTGTACCGTTGGTATAGCTTTAGTAACTGTCTTGTGGTCCTGAAAGAAGCCTAATTTTAGACAGATGTAAAATCATATAATAGATTATAAATAGAGAATCAAAATTGTAACCACACTGCGTTTATATACTAGTGACAGTAAACCTTTTTCCATAGCTACAGCCATAGCTATTATGCACATTTTATGTTCTTATAAATATAGAGATAAGAATATTGCACCACCCAGTTGGTTGCTGCGGTGGTTATAAATCGCAGACACAACATTCTCGGTATACGCTGAGTTACTCGTTGCTCTAGAGTCTAGACCAACATCAATTCAATTCTATTACACAGATGAATAAAAATAATCAACTGCAAAAATGGGAGATGAAATATGCAGTTTCTTTTGTACACACACACACACATTCGTTCACGCTTCAAATAGCTAGCTAGATACTCACTCGTTTTCGTCTCCGCTTTTTCCACACGTGACGACAGACCCACTCACTCGCGCACGTAGCGAGACTAGTAATATTACGTTACTTTAATGTATTTCACAAGCTAACACTTCACTTTCGCACACGTGGTGACAGACAATAGTTACGTTACTTTAATATCAATAGAAATATCAAGCTACCCAGTTGGTATATATTTCAATGTCTTCACACTCGTAATCACTTCATTCCCGTATACACTCGTAGTTTTCTAGACCAGCCCTCTCCTCACTTAATGACTCTTCACTGATCAATGTCAAGCAAATGAACAGTGATGGTATATATAACTATAAGCCTTGTGAAGAGTAATAATAAAACAATTCGGCGTTACGTTACAAACCTCCCCACACGAACGTGAGAAAAGTAGGAGTCAAGCAAGTAGAGGACCAGTCACGAGTCCTTCTTCAGTCGAGTGTGAATACCAACTAAATTATATTCCTAAAAATAATTCTAATGTGTGGGTGGAGGTTAATTAAATTTATGACTCCTCCCATCTGCCTTTGTCTGTCCAGCTCTGCCCGTGTTCGCATAGACCTAATCTGACTACGATTACATCTGTTATCACTCATCCTAGTCATACATGCAATTCGCTTTTTCCTATAGCGTGCAACTAATTCCCAATGATTCCCTTCCACTTCACAATCAATTTCAATAAGTAATAGATGCCCATTAGCATAATTTATTAATGCAAAATGCAACTAATGTATTCAGACACAAAGAAGAGTGAGTGGTGGTAAATGGTCTAGGTGACCTGACATTTCACCATTCTACCTGGAGGATTAACCCTTAACGTCCGGACCGCGGTCATAGACGGCCCCAGGAAGCGGCCGGGTCGTGTCTTACACCCCTGCCATGTGGTGACCGGGCGGGATGAAGCACCGCTATTGCCAATGTCGGCATTTGCGAGCCCAATTTGGCGGTTTTTTCTTTACTTGGCTATACTTCACCACCATCCCTACAAATCACCATCGTCAGTCAGTGTGTTACTGACTGTAAACATGGATGGATGTGGATTAGATTTCTCGTGCGTGTCCGATTCTGTGGTGCGTCATGCTTACTTACAACACTGACTGCCACCCGCGCGGGCCACGTTCAGTTGTCGTCAGAGCCACTCCACCAAAGCGAACGCAGCCGCGCTCACACGAGAAAGTACCCTTCATTCCTCACTTAATTTCTCGGCAACGGAGAGTTGTAGAGAGCTGAGGTTGGTTTTATTGGAAAGAGGAAGAGTTGATGGTGCTAACAAGACCAAATTTAAGTTGTTCAGTATCGTAGTTTAGACGTACAGAGTAAGTGGAATAGAGCGATTTTGGAAAAATCGGCCAAAAGCGCCCGGCCAGGCAGTAGGGAAAGTAAGATTAGCCCCGGACTGACAAAATGGCTATCCATAGTTATCCCGTCGCGGAGGGGTTAAGGACTGCACCTACATTTTCTACCTGGATTTACCACTCCTCTGTCCTTCTATGTCCTGTGGAAATTTCCACTGCACGTGGTGTTCTCCACTGTTAACCCCTGCAGTCCGGGAAGGGTAGACCTTGCCTCCACGTTTCTACCCTGCCGCTAGCGTCAAAATTCCTCGATTTGCCCTATATTCACAACGCTCACACTCTTAACCTATATAGTACTGACTTCAAAATTGTTCCATCATTACCTTCAACTCTTCCTCTTTCCAATGGTACCATCGGGAGGGCTGTACGATGAATAGTTGTGGAGATAGGGCGAGTTGAAGTGAACCATGTTTGTGCGCGAGACAGCGGTGTGTCCGTGTGTATGCGTGAGAGCGGTGTGACTACGGCATGACGAGTTCAGTTTCCCGCCCAAGTCTGTTGTCAACTCACTCGTATTACTACTATTATGTATCGTATGTCATGATTTCACTTGTATGTCATGAACACTTGTAGGAATATATCATCGTGTAACTGTCACTTAGAAAATGATAAACAAACCGACTTGTACCGTAGGAAACACGTATATTTACTATCGATTGTGCCTGTATGGGCGTGTTTTGTGGTGTTATTTTCTTATTACTACCCCATTATATATCGTGTGTCATGATCTATACACTAAATAATAATTTGTAACCTTGTAGGAATATCATGGTGTCACTCACGTACATATATTCACTACGGTATTGTCTTACGATTGTTAGAGCACAAATTCGGACAAGGGCAATTACTTAAAAATCGCCCAGCCATCGTGGGCTCCCAGAATCGACTGAGTGGGTAGCGGATCGATATTGTGAGTGTATTTTCTCGCCTAACGACAAGAAAAACTAGCTGTACAGGGCGCGAAATAGCGCTAAATCGCTGTGACGGTAGGTGCAGTTGCCCGGTTCCTTACGTAAGACGGTCTATCACGTCAACCGGCCTTTAGGGGTTAATATATAATATATATAGCATAACAATTTACTTACGTGAGAAGTTAAGTTACGTAGTTACGTTAGTGGTATGAGTCTATAGTGACTCGTGACAATACACATTGTTTGAGTAAACCCTCAGGTCAAGGTTGTTGTTGTTGAAGAAGAGTGAACCCGAGGAATAGTACTTGGGGCAGTAATTGGGACCCGTAGACGAGTCCCTGAAACATCAGATATGTTAGAAGAAGTGAAGATAAATGAGCAGGGATATTCTTTGTAATAAGTACATTGGTATTGTCCTGTAAAGCAGTGATATCAATGACACAGGCAGATACATCAACATCCATAATATAGATGGAAGAATCACTCCGCTGCTCAAGCGAAAGAGAAACTGAATCTTTTGAATTCACAACATTCGAGGTATCCACATTCACTTCACGCCACTCCAATTTTCCCAAAGGAAGCTTGCGAGGGGGAATATCTGTTGAATCAAAAGATTCATCAGAGCCATGAGAACGCTTCTGTCGAAATTGAGAGGAAACTATGGATGAGTTCTGTTAGGTAAAGTCATGGTCTAATGTACTGCAACCTGGTGAATAAAAGCGAGTTATTTGACTTAATTTTATGAACCAAAATTGCACACACCAACAGCTATAGTTTCGGATCATTTTTCGAAGCCATCTC
>JAWZYT010002921.1:255000-267500 GCA_034508575.1 Petrolisthes manimaculis | reverse complement strand
GTACAATAATTTTAACCTTTAAGTTAGATCCAGTAATGAAAGGATTAGTTAGTTAGTCTTTGCCGCCAAAAGTACTCCCACCAGCCATCAGTGAAGCGACGCGGGCAACATGCACGCCACGACGTGATAGGTGAAGTGAGGAGAAGTGAGGTGAGTTGGTGGGTGGGTCTCAAAAGGGGTGTATAAAAACTCACTCGAAAGTAATGAATGTACACTCGCCAGCACTGCCCCGTGTTACAGGGGCTCGCACGTTGTTGGAGATGTGGCACCACTGTGATGATTTGCCGCGATGGAGTAACCTCGATACAGTGGTGCATGAAATGAACTTTGTTGTTTAAATCTTCGAACCACAATGTATCATTTCACCCCGAATTTGTTTAACCTTAATGTTCTACATTAGAAAGTATTCAGTACTCGTCATTATGTAATGCATTTTATCTGTCTAAATTTTTGTGATTACGTTCTGTTTCTATTTTATCATCTAATACATGTATGGATCCCCAAATCTGTTGTCAGAAAAAGGGATTAGCCATAAGCCTCGCACATGGCATGCTGTGATAAGACCACATTTGCTTCAATATTCATAGAACGAATCACAAGAATAGTGAACATCCATGATATTGTCGAGAACTCATTGGAAGAAGCTTCAGTTTCCAGTCATAACTGAAGAGACGAGTTTTCTTCACCTTGCCGGTGGGGCTAGCATATTCATTCTCGCTATCATAACGTAATGAACATAAAACCAGGTACTTACTGTAGCTGCAATATACACAATGTTAATAGTGCTTAATGAATATAATATTGTCTCCATAAAAAGTTCATTTTTGTTAATTGTTGTTTGTTAAAAAAAATTGGAAAGTTTAATTTGTTATCCGTTTACAGGTTAAAATATATCCCAATTAGAAGTGATGTTAATATTATTCACCCAAATAATTGTAATAAAGTCAGAATTACTAACGTGATCAGCATAGTTGTCATTCACACATCCAACTTATCAGTGTTTACTCGTTTATTCAGTTATCAATTTTTGAGAATAACGTCTACAATTAGTGTAGTAGGATGGTAAGAAATAGGTAGATAGATATAGATAGTTTCTTTTACCTTACGATAAGTAAAAATACATTAAATGTGGCATAGATTTCTTATGTCTAACTCCAATACATTACCAACATAATCGTGTTTCTTCACTGTTCCTGTGTTTCTTACTACGAATATTGAAGCAAATGTGGTCACATCTGAGCTTGTATGTACCAGGCTCACAGCTCCCCCCCCCCCCCCCAACGGGAACTGCCTTGACGTGGTGGGGGGCTTGTGTGTCTCTGAGACCTGGCGAGCTAGACTAGAGGGGGCTCCGGCCCCTGCTCTGCCCCGATTTCGGGGAGAGAGGGTTTCCCATGCTAGGAAGGTCGCTAGTGAGAGACCAGACTAAATGGTTCTCATCTTTCAGTTCTTCAACTGTCCCTCTTTTCTTTTCATTTCCTTCCTGCTTGCTGTCACGCCTCTCTATCATCTTTTTTTCTGGCGCTATAGGACCTCGATGTTGCGGCGCCTAATATCCATCATTCAATCACAGCTCCCCCTTTTCTCTGACCTCATATAAGGCGCTGCAGACTAGATGATGAGAGATACCAACGACACGTCAGCACAAAACTGTGGCCAATTATTATGCATTTTATAAATAACTACTATGTGTAGTACCCGGTGTTGACCGGGTAAGAGATAAGATACCCAATATTTGGAGAACAAAAAGTATATTGGATTAAGATTTATTATACGCATAAATTGCAAAAGCAATTACAAATTTTCCTCCTGAAGGGATGGTCAAAATTTGTTCCCGGTGGACATATATATCCCTATTTTTTTTCTGGTAAATCCCCACTCCTCACTGGCAAGCTCGCCAGCAGCTAGAAAAAGCAAATATAAAAGTGTTTATTATTTCCCCCTAAAACCATCCTTGGGTCACCCTGATCAAGAAAATATATATAGGTTCGCAGGTGTTGCTCTGATGGTTAGGGCGTGATAAGATAAGATTACATACTTCTCTCTTTTATATATATATATATAGGTGGCAGATATTAAACACTTATTGCATGGATCAAGTTAAACAAAGTTCAGCCTGTTATGATACTTTGTGGTTCGAAACATTTAACAACAAAGTTCACTTCATGCGCCACTGTATCGAGGTTACTTATTTCACACACGTGGATTGTTTCGAGGCAAATCATCACAGTGGTGCCACATCTCCTAAAACGTGCGAGCTCCTGTACCACCGGGCAGTGCTGGCGAGTGTACCTGTATTTCCACTGAAGAGAGCGACAGAGGTCGCCGAAACGTTTGGCATAAAAATATTTCGTCTACCAGTGTGGTTTTACATTCATGATCACGTAAGTGTGATTTTCCACTGTAATAACTCGAAAATTACCATTCACATATTTATCCACCGCTCTACCACCAGTTTAACGGCTCGAAAAATATATGAACACAAGCACTGGCTTCGCCAGCCACGGCTACGCCGTGGGTGCTTTTGCCTGCAGCGCTGCTCGCTTCGCTCACCCCAACCCCCCCCACGCCCCGACCCCAACCCCCCCCCCCACGCCCCGACCCCAACCCCCCCCCCCCCCCCCACGCCCCCACCCACACCCCTACCCCACCCAAACCACCACCCCACGCCCCCACTCCCACCCCCACCCCCACCCCCTATACACAGTGTATCTGTGTGTGGGTTTTCTCTATCTCCTTGTGCGTATGTGTGATCTCTCTCTCTCTCTCTCTCTCTCTCTCTCTCTCTCTCTCTCTCTCTCTCTTATACTCTGTCTGTGTGTGAGTGTTCTCTCTATCTCTGTGTTTATGTGTGTGTGTGTACTTTCTAACTCTTCGTGTCTGTGTGTGCTTTCTGCCTCTGTATGTGTGTGTGTGTGTGTGTACTGTATGTAGGCTATGTGTGTGTGTGTGTGTACTATATGTATGCGTGTGTGTGTGTGTACAGTATGTATGCGTGTGTGTGTGTGTACTGTATGTATGTATGCGTGTGTGTGTGTGTACAGTATGTATGCGTGTGTGTGTGTGTGTACTATATGTATGCGTGTGTGTGTGAGTATGTGTGTACGTTGCTAAGGGAAAGGTCGATAAAACCCAAGTTTATGTGTAAGAGAGAGAGAATTTTTGTGCGTGTGAGAGAGAGCGAGAAAGTGTTATGATGTAACACATGCACACACACACACATGTACGTTTATTACACACACATACACATGTACATTTATTACACACACACACACATGTACGTTTATTACACACACATACACATGTACATTTATTACACACACACACACATGTACGTTTATTACACACACATACACACACACAAACACATGTACATTTATTACACACACACACACATGTACGTTTATTACACACACATACACACACACATACACATGTACATTTATTACACACACACACACATGTACGTTTATTACACACACATACACACACACATACACATGTACATTTATTTCACACACACACACATGTACGTTTATTACACACACATACACATGTACATTTATTACACACACACACATATGTACGTTTATTACACACACATACACACACACAAACACATGTACTGTACGTTAATACACAAACGCATAATTTTGTATTGTTCACACATACATGTACGTTTATTATGCACACAAACATGTACCTTTATTACACACACATATATGTACGTTTATTACACACACATATGTACATATTGCACACATAAATGTACGTTTATTACACACACATATATACTGTATATATGTACGTTTATTATATACACACATGTACTGTACGTTTATTGCACACACACACACAGATAGATAGATAGATAGATAGATAGATAGATAGTTAGTTAGTTTATAGACCACACCATTGACTACATTTGAATATTACAAATATTTCTTGGATAATAATAACATAGATTACAAATAGCAATTAACAGGTTTTCTACTGTAGTCCACAAATATACAAATCGATGAGTTCTACTACAATCTACAAAAATACATTACAATGACTTATCTGTAGCAGTCCATAAAATAAACAAAAATACAAAATTAAAACAACAAATACAATGCCCAACTTACATAATTAACTGTAGAGAACATTAAGCCAGCATTCCTACTTGTATATCTCTAATACTCTATGTATTATTTTAAATACATACATCATAATTGGAAATATTACCAGTGAACAGGTGCTCCAATCTGACTATATTATACCACCGCCGAATATCCCCTGTGAGAGTACAAGCCTCTACTACATGTGTTTTGGTTTGTACCAGTCCACAGACACACAGTCATTCCTCCACTGGTAGACAACCACGCACACACACAAAAAAACACACACACACACAAATAAACACACAAACACTAGGACACACACGCATAAATAAACACACAAACACACACATACAAATAAACACACAAACACTAGGACACACACACAAGTAAACACACAAACACTAGGACACACACACACAAATAAACACATAAATAAACACACGAAAGACCAAAAATAACATGTGCTGAAACTGGTTTATTACCTGCTTTGTGTTATAAATACACTGTACTCTGAAGGTTGGATTAATCCCCTTATAAACAAGACAACGTGATGAACTTGAAGCCTCTATTGCACCATGAACCTTTTCCATTAATTATGTGCTGCTGGCTACATCATTTCTGAGTAGTTCTGTAATAAATTTTCCTGTGTGTGTGTTCGACTCTGTTGTAACTCTAATGGCTAATGATAGAGGATCATCTTGCATAGGGGATCTTTCAGACCACATCTTATGGAAAAACTTATGTTGTTTAAACTTAATCAACTGTGGCAGCGACGGGTAGGCCAAGGCCTATATAGTAGGCCTTGGGGTAGGCTACCCAGCCTCAGCGTAGCACACTTGGTTTGATGTCGTCCTCCTTACTCCTAACACCTGCTTCAGTGACCAGTTATACAGTTTTATAATAGGCCTGAAGTCAGCTCACACCCATATATGAGGGACGACATCAACGCCGCATCAAATATCCGTCGCTTTACAATAAATGGTATATAGTTGTTCTTTCCATGAAAGGACACATATTTTAAGACATGACACAATTTGTTCTTGGCATATACACTTACAGCCGTGGACGTCACTTGTGAAAGGTGACCCCAGATAAACATAACTAGTACATACAATGCTCTATCACCAGTTCTCTTACACGTATCAACTCTATGTCTCCTTAACCACCGTTAATAAAAAAGAAAAGAAAAGAGTTTTGCTGTTATTCACAAACATACCGTAGTCTTGACAAAAGTTCTGTAGAATTTCAACATTCTTTACTTAATTACTTTAATTAATATTAACGATTAAAAAACATAAGGTAGAGGAACCCTGCCTGACATCCATTGTTGCCGTAACAACTGCCGATGCTACAATACTCTCAGTCACACGGTACATACCAAAATAGAATTACCACCTTAATCAGTACTCTAAATCTTTCCTGTACAGTATACAGCTGATCAGCTCTGGAAGCCTCTACCTTCATCCCTCTTTCTCCCGTACTACGAGGTCAGTCCGTAGGGAGGTATTGCCTGCATTAGTGATGAGTGCAATACTTTAAGGGTTTGGGCGCCCCTTCGACCCCAGCCACTAGCTTTTAGTTCTTCAAAATCCCTCTTTTCTTTCTATTTCCTTCCTGCTTGCTGTCTCACCTCTCTATCACCGTGTTCTGGTGCTATATAACCTCGCTGTTGCGGCGCCTAATTTCAATCAATCAATTCCCATACTATGACTTATGGACCTTCAAACGCAATGTGTCTAGGCATTTCGAACGAAAGTAGACACAATTTCTTACTCTTCTCACTCTCTTTACTTTACAGAGGAGGACATTAAAGCAGGCTTCGTACAGTTGGACACATTAATGGGTGGTACAGCCCAGGTGAAAGATACTTGTCCCATTTGAGTAACCAGTGTCTATTATCAGGTACTTGCTTTTTATTACGGTCCTCAATACTGACTTCTGCCCCTGATGTCTCCTATTTGACATAAAGAAACACACACACACACACACGCCATCCTCAATACTGACTTCTGCCCCTGATGTCTCCTAATTGGCACTAAGGAACATACACACACACACACCATCCTCAATATTGATTGCTGCCTCTGATGTCTCCTATTTGGCACTAAGGAACTTCATATTGGAAGAAATTGACCATCTTTCATTTGGACTGTACCACCCATTCATGTGTCCAACTGTACCTTTCGTCCTCACCATATAGAAATTAAATGTTTAGTATCAACATAATTATTATATTTATCATGAAATTATTTCCATATTATGCAGCAGTGTTGTTAAGATTACTTAAATTATGATGATTGTTGGGATGAATTGAAGTAGAGGCACATTACAAACCATTTAAATGGATGTCGATATGAAAATTAGATATGTTTAAAAACATATTTGCTCACAATTCTTAGTTTCTTTAGTGTATTGTTTCAAGAGAGAGAATATTTCTTTGCTTACAGGGAGAACCTTCTTTTGATAAATTGGAGGGCTAGTGGTTCCTACAAACTTTGCCAAGGAACAATCACCTCATTGTTTGTTATGGGAGATCTGTCTTGTGATATATATAGTTTGTAGAATATTAATATAATAGCTCTCCATAGTTTGTTTTGTTATAAAAATGTAACAGAACCAAGGAATTTGTGGTTGGCCTTGATACACTATATATTGCTTGGATACATTGATCCAAGGTATATACAGCGTAGTTATGTGTACAGTCGGCAGTATAAGTTCGCTTCATTTCCATCTACATATGTAAGAGCTATATTGAAGTTGTAATACAATTTGAATACAGAGATGACAGATATACTTCACATGTGTTAAATTACACATGTTACTAAGATAGTAAGAGGTTCGGAATGCAAGTATCTGGTCATATTAGCATTATTAAGTACATGAGATGGACGTGAATTTCTGCTGCCGACTGTACCTTGCATTGATCGCTCTTGCCGTCGTCATCATTGTGTTATAATCTGCGTGACGTCACACATCATACCATGTCGGCTCTCTGTTTAAGAAATTGTATGTGAAGCAGTAAAAATAACAATAATAATTGCAGTACTATAATAATAACGCATAATTTATACTGTATTCTCTACCCCCCACTTTCCCACATTACCCCCATATCACACATCTTTACTTCATACTGCAGAAATAGTAGTAGTAGTAGTAGTAGTAGTAGTAGTAGTAGTAGTAGTAGTAGTAGTAGTAGTAGCAGTAGTAGTAGTAATAGAAACAGGAGTAGTAGTAGTACTAGAAATAGTAGTAGTAGTAGTAGTAGTAATAGAAATAGTAATAGTAATAGTATCAGAAATAGTAGTAGTAGTAGTAGTAATAGAAATAGTAGAAGAAGTAGTAGTAGTAATAGAAATAGTAATAGTAGTAGTAGTAATAGAAATAGTTATAGTAGTAGTAGTATCTTAGAGTTAACCTCACACACCAGCACATTAATGTATTATTAATTACCCACGCCTACCCACCCAAACACACACATAGTACGTGATATCTGAGTGGTGGGGAGTGAGGATAGGTCCAAAATAAGCCATGTGTCTTCCTGTCTGTGTGCCACTTCCGAAAATGTTTTTAGTTTTGCTATGTGACGCTTAGCTTTTGAGTGGTGCTTGGTCATATATACATACATCTATATATACATATAACTATGATTGTATATAAATGTGAATGTTCGTATATCGTGGTCAAAAATAATCATCCATATAGGGATAACTCACGTAAGATATTGACAGCTTCCCTCTGTTCCTTAGCTGATAAACTTTCCAATAAATAGGTTAAGTAGCATCGTTTAAAGTAATACAAGCAGCTACACACTATACTTAAAACAATAATATTATATGTGAACCTGAAAACATTATAGTGTGGGAGCCCAGGGGGGTTAACCTAGCTGGGAAGGATACCAATTTCTAATTGTATCACAATCTGTAGCCTGGGTTCCTGACTCTGGGCTCTTAAATAATGATACCCCCAAAATGAGCTAGATCACCTTGCGAGGTTACCACTTGAAACTGGCTGAAAAAGGTTTAGCATACTCCCAGGTTGTACCATTGCCAGACAGGCTTTCTACCTACCCCAAGCCTGTCCCCCTACTCCTGCACCCCCCCATGCCTGTCCAATACTCCTGCACCCCCCCCATGCCTGTCCCCTACTCCCGCATCCCCCCATGCCTGTCCCCCTACTCCCCTACTCCCCCATGCCTGTCCCCTACTCCCGCACCCCCCAATGCCTGTCCCCTACTCCTGCACCCCCCCCCCCCCAGTCCTATCCCCCTATTCCTGCACTCCCTTAAAATAATTTATCTATGCTATCCACAGCTGCTGTAACAGGAAACCAACCTGGACATTTGCTATGAACCCAAGGAAGTCACACACTCTTTCACACACGCACATATAGCTTGACCTATATTTTCTCTTTCTCACATACACTCACACTACCTCTCACACACACATACATTCTTTATCTCTCTCTGTCTCTAACACACACTCTCCCTCTTTCACACTTTGTCACACACTCTCTCTCCTCTCTCTCTACCTCTTCCTTTCACACACACGTAAATATTTCACACTCTCTTTCTCTCTCTCTCACACACACACAACTCTCACACACACACACTGTTTCTCTCTCACACTCTCTCACACTGTTTCTCTCTCACACTCTCTGACACTCTCTCACACTGTTTCTCTCTCACACACTCTCACATTGCTTCTCTCCCTCACACTCTTTCACACTGTTTCTCTCTCACACTCTTTCACACTGTTTCTCTCTCACACTCTTTCACACTGTTTCTCTCTCACACTGTTTCTCTCTCACACACTTTCACACTGTTTCTCTCTCACACACTCTCACATTGCTTCTCTCCCTCACACTCTTTCACACTGTTTCTCTCTCACACTCTTTCACACTGTTTCTCTCTCACACTCTTTCACACTGTTTCTCTCTCACACTCTTTCACACTGTTTCTCTCTCTGACACTCTCTCACACTCTTTCACACTGTTTCTCTCTCACACACTGTTATGGCACATTCAGCGAGTGTTGAGTTGAGTGTGGTGGAGGTGACTCAGTGAACTGCGGTGTTATTTGTAATGGGTTTGAATGTATTTTACAGAGAAAGTACTGTAAATCACTTCATCAGAAAGTAGCAACAGAAGATTATATTCACAGGGGCGAGGAATCAAGAGTAAGTAAGTAAGTAAATATATATCTGACTCCAGCTTCCTTTTTATAAGATCAATTCTCATGTAAGGTGCACTCGTGATACATAATTTCTGACCAGAGACGAACGGCACACACACACACACACACACACACAGCCTCTATAGGTGTACTGGGTGGGGAAATGAACAATACCAGGCGATTCGAAGCTTTCTGCTCCTCACATTCTGGGTCAGATATTATGAATCACGAGTGTACTGTATGTACAGTCGGCGGCAAAAGTCGTGTCGCCTCACTTGCTTCACCGAGGCACGCGATGTTCATAAACTCGAGATTATTAGGTGTAGAAAACATGTGTATTTCTCGAGTCCATGAACACTTTGCGTCTCAGTGAAGCAAGTGAGGCGACACGACTTCTGCTGCCGACTGTACTATACATAAGAAATACAGTACAGTAATAATAAACTAATGGTAGAAGTAATGACAATGTCCATTGAGAGGTTGTGAGTCTAGTGAGGGTAGGGTAGGGTAGGGTAGGGTAAGGTAGGGTAGGGTAAGGTAGGGTAGGGTAGGGTAGGGTAGGGTAGGGTAAGGTAGGGTAGGGTAAGGTAGGGTAGGGTAAGGTAGGGTAGGGTAGGGTAGGGTAGGGTAAGGTAGGGTAGGGTAAGGTAAGGTAAGGTAGGGTAGGGTAGGGTAGGGTAGGGTAGGGTAGGGTAAGGTAGGGTAGGGTAAGGTAGGGTAGGGTAAGGTAGGGTAGGGTAGGGTAGGGTAAGGTAGGGTAGGGTAGGGTAAGGTAGGGTAGGGTAGGGTAGGGTAGGGTAAGGTAGGGTAGGGTAGGGTAGGGTAGGGTAGGGTAAGGTAGGGTAGGGTAGGGTAGGGTAAGGTAGGGTAGGGTAGGGTAAGGTAGGGTAGGGTAGGGTAAGGTAGGGTAGGGTAGGGTAGGGTAGGGTAAGGTAGGGTAGGGTAAGGTAGGGTAGGGTAGGGTAGGGTAAGGTAGGGTAGGGTAGGGTAAGGTAGGGTAGGGTAGGGTAAGGTAGGATAGGGTAGGGTAGGGTAAGGTAGGGTAGGGTAGGGTAGGGTAGGGTAAGGTAAGGTAGGGTAGGGTAAGGTAGGGTAGGGTAGGGTAGGGTAAGGTAGGGTAGGGTAAGGTAGGGTAGGGTAGGGTAGGGTAAGGTAGGGTAGGGTAGGGTAGGGGGGAAACAGCACACGTAATATTGTTTAGTTGACACCAATAGTCCTTGAGTTCTTACTCGTACTGTGCACACGCATTTTGTGAGTGTGTATTAAATATTTTTGACACACACACAAAGAGAGAGAGAGAGTCGAGTCACACACACATACACACTCACACACAGACAGAGGGAAACACACATGCACACACAGACAGAATAATAAATATTATTATTATTCTATCTGTGGTGTGTGTATGTATATTACTCTAACTATGTATATGTATATCACCCTCACTATATGTATGTATATCACTCTAACTATATGTATGTATATCACCCTCACTATATGTATGTATATCACCCTCACTATATGTATGTATATCACCCTCACTATATGTATGTATATTACTCTAACTATGTGTATGTATATCACCCTCACTATATGTATGTATATCACCCTCACTATATGTATGTATATCACCCTCACTATATGTATGTATATCACTCTCACTATATGTATGTATATCACCCTCACTATATGTATGTATATCACTCTCACTATATGTATGTATATCACTCTCACTATATGTATGTATATCACCCTCACTATATGTATGTATATCACCCTCACTATATGTATGTATATCACTCTCGCTATGTGTGTGGTCTCTCTCTCTCTCTCTCTCTCTCTCTCTCTCATGAAATATCTACCTAACCTGCCATGAATACATATATGATCACTGATCTATTAACCACAGGCAGTGATATGACCACAGACTCTATAATAACCTTTGATGAATACATGTACTAGTACTATGGTTAGCAATTTGTTACCCACAGGTGACACATTGACCTCTGATGGAATGAGAACAGATGGTTTATTTACAAAGGACATATTGGGTCCATTCCACAGTCATTCTTTGTGGTTTGTTAGCATGCAAACGAAAGAATGTTAGCTGTTTAAATGACTTATGGGTGAATTATTTAATGAATTTGGTGAGTAAACTATACAGAGACCATCATTATCTTACTGTTGGATAGATTTTATGAATGTTGATACTCAGCTTTTGGAAAATAATGAAGCCTTACAAGTGTGGTTGGTTGGGAAGCTAACAAACCAATACCACTGTGGAATCAACCTATAGACCTCTGATGGAAGGAGAACAGATGGTTTATATACAGAGGACATATTGACTAGTCTTGATATATTTATCCCATATGACATGTAGGGAGTGTAGGCTTGGGGTGGGGGGGGTTGGTGTGTAGGAATAGGGGGACAGGCTTGGGGGGGGGGGTGGAACTAGGAGGACAGGCTTGGGGGGGTTAGGGGGTTGAGGGAGTAGGAGACAGGCTGGAGGGGAATTAGAGAGGTGCAGGAATAGGGGACAGGCTTCTACCCACCCTAAGCTTGTCCCCCTACTCCCGCACCCCTCAAACCCCCACCCAAGCCTGTCCCCCTATTCCCGCACCCCCTTAAAGTCCCAAAGAGTAATATGACTATATGAACAACACTGTGATATCTGTGAGACCTGTAGACAATACTACAGCTACAGTTGATGCTCAGTTAGGGTTTATTCCACAGTGCTATTTTGTTTGTTATTTTCCCAACCAACCACACTTGTAAGGCTTCATTATTTTAGGGATGATTCCACAGTGGTATTGGTTTGTTATTTTCCCAACCAACCACACTTGTAAGGCTTCATTATTTTCCAAAAGGTGAGTATCTGTATTCACAATCTATCCAACAGTTAGATAATAATGATCACTGTATAGTTTACTCACCAAATTCAATAAATAATTCACCCATAAGTCATTTTCAAGGCTAAGATTCATTCGTTTGCATGCTTACAAACCAATACCAACCACTGTGGAATGGACCCTTTGTCACAGAGGACTTGGTAGAGGACCTAAACAGAGAAGACCTTGGAAATCTACTTGTGTCTATCTTGGACAGTTTGTAGAACAGGGAATCAGACCACTTCCATATTACCATGCTATGTAGTTTTAATTTAAGAATGCAGTTTTCTCTTTATTTAATGTATATAATTTATGTAATGGTGTTATATTATAGTGTGT
>JAWZYT010002921.1:212500-252500 GCA_034508575.1 Petrolisthes manimaculis | reverse complement strand
TTTGTTTTAGCTATAACTTTACTTTCGACCCAACTGATATGATGATCCTTAGTTGCTTTATGCTGAAATAAACCACTACTCTGTTGACCTACTTTCACGCTATATTTATGCTGTGATACTCTTGTTTTTAAGTCTTTTCCAGACTGTCCTATATAAAAATTGTCACAATCACGGCAAGGAATTTTATAAATTACTCCTGATTCACTTTCTGGACTAATCCTAATTAGAGATTTCTGAACAGTATTGCCATATTTAAAAACTACTAAAGATGAAAGGACAAATCAAAAACAGCAAGTTAAAGTGCTTGTTCTTCCATATCATCAAAATTTTCTGGATTGTATTCATGGATTGTATTCATGTGTAAATCACTCAGTGTGTATGGTAAAGAATAACAAAAGGCTGGGAACACACATACATTTTGTGGTCATCAATGAGGAACTGAGTGTAAAATGAAGACAGTGGTGGATACAAGGATTTAGTTTAAGTTTAAGTTTTTGGGTCCCGCAGAGGGCTGCTCGTGGGCAGCATAATATGCGGGGGTTGTGCGGGGGATTTAGGGATCCAGGGTAGGATTAGGAAGGGGGTTAGGATGAGGGTGGATTGGGTCAAGGACTGTGGGTTGAGGATTAGGATTGGGGAGGTAATGATTGGTGATCCTATTTCTAAAAGTGTCAAGAGTGGGGCTATTAACTATATGAGATGGGAGATGATTCCACTCTTGGATGCTGCGGGGAAAGAATGAGTGTCTAAATATATCAGGGCTTGTCTGGTATGTATGGTATTTTAAGTTGTGGCTGCCTCTAGTGGACCGTATACTTGTAGGGTGTAGGTATGTGTCTTTGTCTATGTCAACTAACTTGTTTGTGATTTTGTATATCATCTGTTGTCTGTGTATTTGTCTTCTTGTTGCCAATGGGTCTAGTTTTGTGTCTTGTTTAAGCAAAGTGACTGATGTAGTGTGTCTGTAATCACGTCTGGCCCATCTTGCTGTTTTGTTTTGTATGGACTCTAATTTATTTATATTATTGTAAGTGTGTGGGTCCCAGACGGTGTCACAATACTCTAGGTGTGGTCGAACAAAAGTGTTATAAGCAATAATTTTAATGTCTGTGTTACACCTGCATTGTATATCAGGGTTTACAATATCAGCAACATCCACTCCACAAACACCACTACCTCTACACACACACACACACATACTTTTTCAACATTTCTGCAGTTATTGCAAGCCATATTATATTATATTATAGTAGTACTGTATTACCTGTAGGCTTCAGTCCTACATATACTATACATTTAATGTTATGGACCCTGTGATTGTATATGAGAATTAGTGGCTTTAATTCCTCCTGATTACACCACAAAACAAACTCCTTCCATGTAGGTGGTGTTTCATAGCAGTAATTGAAGGACTCATTTACCTCCAATTTTCTGACTACATCACAGGGTCCCATATGATACCAACCTATCACTACCAACAGCAGCTGTTATTTTAACATATATTATATTATATCATATTTCAGTTCTAATAATACATTTAATATTAAGGGGGTGTGGGAGTAGGGGACAGGCTTGGTTTTTTTTGGGGGGTGCGGGAGTAGCAAGACAGGCTTGGGGGGGTTAGGGGGGTGCGGGAATAGGGGAAAAGCTTTCTACCCCCTCCCCCCCACCCACCCCAAGCCTGTCCCCCTACTCCCGCACCCCCCAACCCCAAACCTGTCCCCCCAATTCCCACACCCCCTTAAGACATCAACCTGTCACCAAACATTATTGTCATCTTTGTGTTGTGTATGTGACAATGTGTGTTTCTTAAACAATACATTTAATAATTAATTTTGCTCCACATTAATTAAAGGGTGGTAAACAATGATAGCCTCCCCCACCCCCCTGCTGGACAAATATTGTATTAGCTAGAAATATGATGGTAATATCATCTGAAAGTATATTCAATTCTTCTTCTTCTTTGCTGGTATCAACATTAGTGCTGCTGTGTTAAATGACAGTGAAAATGACAGTGAAAAGAAGCATCATATGTGAAAGTGCTTTGAACCCAGCCAGAACCTTCTGTAGGACAACAACATTGACTTCTTTGGTAATGATGAGTGGCCCAGTAATTCTCCTGATCTGTGAAAATGTTGGACCTATCTTGAAGGACGAGGTTGAAAAAACGATGTTGTCTGAACCTTTATCAACTCAATTTAGTCATATCAAGATGGAAGAGCACATCAATGCTGTGCTTCAGGGAATGGAGTTCAACACAAGAGCTTTTTGAGTCACTTTGTCTTCCTACCCTGCTGGTCTTCAAGCTGTTCATGATGCCAATGGAGGCAACACTGAGGGTCCATTCCACAGTGGTTGGTATTGGTTTGTAAGCATGCAAACGAAAAAAGCTTAGGCATGTAAATGACTTATGAGGGAATTATTTAATGAACTTGGTGAGTAAACTATGCAGTGATCATCATTATCTATCTGTTTGATAGAATTTGTGAATGTGGATACTCAGCTTTTGGGAAATAATGAAGCCTTAAAAGTGTGGTTGGTTGGTAAGCTAACAAACAAATACCACTGTGGAATCAACACTGAATACTCATCTTGTCACTATACACCTACAATATAATGTACTACCCCTTGATATTTTCAGTTTTTTCCTATCATGCTTAGGGGGGAGGGGAGCAATCATTGTTTGCCACCGCTTACATTCAGTGTTTTATTTCACGTGTGAACTGTCTATCTATACCTCTGATGCTTCGTTCCCTCCGGAGGTGGCCACTGCAAAAGTGTCTCTAGTTTCCCCTGTTCCAACATTCCCTCCTTACTCGGTCAAGCTCTCCCCTGCCCCTCATGTTTCTCTCCTTCACATACTCTTCCACTCTGTTCTGCCATCTAACTGGCGGTCTGCCTCTCACACCAGGTGCCAAAACTTCACTTCCATACACCTTTACAAACTCCTCACCTTGCATTCTCTCTACATGTCCAAACCATCTCAGTGTATTACGTTTCACTCTCTCAACTACTCCACACGCAATACCAATTGCCTTCTGACTCATACCACATCTCTCATACACACTCTCATTACTTTCTCCATCTCACCTTATAAGTCCATATGCACCTCTCAAGTAACTCATTTCCACAGCACCTATTCTCGACTGATGAGCCCTACCCCATGTCCATGTCTCCGATGCATATGTCAGTGTTGGCAGGATTATACTATTTCTTAGTCTCCTTTTCACTTCCATACTTACACTTCTACCCTTCATAATCACATTCACCTTCAGTTTCCTTCGTTTACATAGACACTGAAATTCGTCCACCACTCTCTGTAAATTCCTTTCACTCTCAGCCATCAGCACCGTGTCATCTGCAAACAAACTTGCCGCCAAGGACCAATTTGCTTCATTTAGCCTCAATTTCACCCCTAGACCATTCACTTTGGCTTTCATCTCTCTCATACACCCATCCATATATATATATTGAACAGCTATGGTGACATAACACATCCCTGTCTCAGCCCTACCTTAATATTAAAACTCTCACTCAGATCACCCTTAACCCGCACACACGCTGTTGCCTCTGCATAAAAAGCCTCAATGCCTTTTAGTAAAGATCCCCCAACACCATATATTCTTAACACCTCTGACATAACTCTCCTATCCACCCTATCGTATGCCTTCTCCAAGTTCATGAAGGCAGCATACAACTTCCTACCTTTCCCAATATATTTCTCCACTATTGATTTTAATGCAAATATCTGGTTCACAAATCCTCTACCCTTTCTAAACCCTCCCTGCTCCTCACTAACTTTACTTTCTGTTACTTCCATCAGTCTTTCAGTGTGGAAAATTTAAGGGAAGATTCTCCTGTTGGTGAACTGGAAAGTTTCTGATTCCTCCAAACTATACCAAGAAACAGACTCCCTCAATGGTACTATAATAGGAAAGGTAGAGAGAGACCTTTCTATTCACCAATAAGAGAATCTCCCCTAACTGTACAGTCACAGATAAAAGTTCCACACCATTTTGTAACTACTCCAAAGGTTTATTATTACAGTATTATTATTATGATTGAAATTTGTATGTTACTTTATACTGTCCAATGTCAACAATTTACCACACAGCAAACACAATAGTAGAGTAGACCTTTGATATATGATGATTGAATGTATTACTGTACTATCCTTATAACACAGGCTCAGTAAATCACTTAGTCTGTACAGTATGGTAATGAAGAACAGAGATCTGGGAAAACATTTTATGGTCTTCAATGAGTGACTGAATGTAAAATGAAGTGGTGGATATAAGTACTAATATTATTAATTGTTTATCGTGGGTCTACAGTAAATTGGAGAGTGCTCTTAATACTAAAATAACAATACAATACTTGAGACTTGGGACAACCCTGGAGATTTTGACCAGTACTAGAAAAAGCTTCTGGTCTAACAAGTAAATTTTCAGACTGGTGTGTGGGTGACTAACTTTTGTTTACAACTGTACCAACAAAACTTATTCTCCAAAACATGTTTTTAACCTGTCACCTCAAACCTTTTATTCCACAATTTTGTATAAAATAAAATTTTCCTTCAATAGTATAATCCTGCCAACACTGACATATGCGTCGGAGACATGGACATGAAGTAGGGCTCATCAGTCTAGAATAGGTACTGTGGAAATGAGTTACTTGAGAGGTACAGTCGGCAGCAGAAATTCGTCCCACTCTGCTGTAGTGATGGGAGCCTGGGGATCTAGTAATACTGTATGAGAGAGAGAGAGAGAGAGAGAGAGAGAGAGAGAGAGAGAGAGAGAGAGAGAGAGAGAGAGAGGGAGAGAGGGAGAGAGGGAGGGAAGGAGAGAGAGAGTTGTCAGGTATGGTTTAAATGGCAATTACTAAAGATCATTTGAACAGGGATACCTTAAGAATTAATTTCTAATATATACTGAACTTTATGTAATAAAAGTGTGTATTAATAATAATATTGATTCTGAAAATCATATAATGATACATTATTTGGGTGTTTTCTATGATTATTATTGGTTGTGGACTCTCATATTTTTCAAACTTGAGAGGAACTTTAAAACCTAATCAGCGTCGAGATAACGTTCCGGGAGTCATTCGAAGCTTTGATAACCCTAACCGAGGTGTGAATATTAACTCAGTTTTATAAGGCTAAGAGTCTCACCCGTAGTTTAAAAAAAATTGAGGGCCCTTACTGGAGCTCTATGAACCCTACAAATAATCCAGGCCATAAAACGCTTTAGTGTTTCGAATAGGGAATCTGTTGCCTGGAGTAGTTTGGAGGGTTCATAGAGCTCCAGTAAGGGACCTCAAATGTTTTAAAACTACGGGTGTCACTCAGAACACGCCCCCCCCCCCTCACTCTCTCCTACCCTTCCCCCCTCTCTCTCTCCCTCAGTCTCTCTCAGACAGTATTACCAGATCTCCAGACTCCCATTACTACAGCAGAGTGGGACGAATTTCTGCTGCCGACTGTACATGTGGACTTCCTAGGTGGGATGGAGAAAGTAATAAGTGTGTATGAGAGATGTGGTATGAGTAAGAAGGCAATTGATACTGAGTGTGGAGTGGTTGAGAGAGTAAAACGTAATACACTGAGGTGGTTTGGACATGTAGAGAGAATGCAAGGTGAAGAGTTTGTAAAGAAGGTGTATGGAAGTGAAGTTGTGGCACCTGGTGTGAGGCAGACCACCAGTTAGATGGCAGAACAGCAGAGTGGAAGAGTATGTAAAGGAGAGAAACATGAGGGGGAGGGAGGGGGGGGGGGGGGTGACCGAGTAAGGAGGGAGTGTTGGAACAGGGAAAACTGGAGATACTTCTGCCGTGGCCACCCCCTTGGGAAAGTTCCCAGAGGGAGCGTGGCATTGGAGCTATAGATAGATAGATCTTCCTCCAATTATACTCTACTAGGATGCTTATCTGACCACTGGGTTAAAACACCATAATCCCTTCAACATGAGAACTATACTCAAACTAGAATGTACTGAGCTCTCGGGTGGAGATGAGGATTAAGAACGGCGTTTCCAAATCATCACCAAAAAATACCCACATGGTATCCACATGGAGCAACTGATTTAGAGGGATGTAATAGGAAATATCTATTTACATTATAAATAATTTCCTTAGCTTGGCTGTGGAGAACAGCAACGTGCTTGTGAGATGTGTGGTCCATAGTGGTTGGTGCGTGAATGACCAGATGATATGTATGAGTACACGCGTCCTTGACCCGCCATTAACCCTTTGTCACAGGAGATGTGGCACCATATGTAAAATAACAAGTCACATGTTGTATAGAGTTGTTAAAAATATACCTACATAAACCTAACTCGTCATTATAAATGCTTCTTTTTAACGTTGTATTATATATCGAATAATTAGAGCTACTACAAATTGGCTTATGCATTAAAATTTTAACAATATGGGTTTGTTTTGGTGATGATTTGGCAACGTCGCTCTTAATCCGGACCCCACCAGAGAGCTCAGTACATTCTGGTTTGAGTATAATTAATTATTTGACACTAACCATGTCTGTAGAGTGTGAAGTGATGCTGTGTGGGTAATATTCCAAAGTAGTGAAGGTGGACTGTAGAAGACTTGATAACTTGGTCACTTGAGTCTTGTAGTTGTGGTGGTTGTTGTTGTTGTAGTTCCTCAGACTGTCTGGCTGAGCAGCCCTGAGCTCCTGAGGAAGGCCATGGCCTGAACCAGGGTTTCCCACAGTGTCCTCAGAGTGTATTTTGTGTTGTTGGCGAGTGTGGTTGTGTGTATTACAGTCTTCAATAATGTGTTTAATAGAATGGGGTGCTGTGTTGCATCCTGGACAGGCATCTGCAGTGGCTTCATCCAGCCTCTTCTGATATGTCAGAAGGGCCGGGTGGTGGCCACACCGCAGCCTGGCCAGGTGGACTCTGTCCTCACGGGGACATGCAATTGTGTGTTGATTTTGAGTGTTTGAATTTATTGATGAGTGATTTGAGTATGGATGTGTTTCTGGAGATTGGTTTTGGGTGATAGTATTTGTGTGTGGTATCGTGTACTAGGTATTGTTTTGATGTTCCTTGGCATGTGTGGGTGTTGTGCCATGTAGTGTAGTAGATGGTGTGTGTTTGTGGAGGCTGCAACAAGTGTTTGTGTGCCTATCATGTCAAGACGATCCTTGATTTTGAGGACTTTGGTTTCATGGTGGTGGTGATGGTAGATGAGGTGGTGGTGGTGGGAGTGATGGTGGTAGTGGTAGTATAGAGTGGTGGTGGTAGTATAGAGTGGTGGTGGTACTAATGAGTGGTGGTGGTAGTAATACAGGTTGTTGTAGTAATGAGTGGTGGTGATAGTAGTGTTGGTTCAGTTGTCCCTCATGGTATCATCACATTATACAGTAAACAAATGACAATATAATTACCGGTATAATATCAAATATGATACATATATATACAATATAAAGGTACGTATATATATATTTTTTTTTGGGGGGAGTGGGGATTATTTGATGTTGGACAAGTATAAATGAAAACAAAAATGCTAGCCTAGAAGAGGTGAGGTGGATATGTTTTGTGGAGATGGTGATGCAGAACTCTCAGTGATTATGTTGACCCTTGATACTTTTAATGGTGACACAAATGACCAGTGGGAGGCTCAAGAAGAATATTTACTATGACCCGAGCTCTATCAATGATCTTAGTGGTCTGTTATACTGAGAGTCAATAATTCTGTCCTGATCTGAGGAACAATATGAATCTCTATCAACTGAAATGGTTTGGGAGGAGTGGAATGAGAGGTTGGTAGAGATAATACATGTTGTGTTATGGATCAGGACAGAATTATTGACCTCCAACCCACTCCTGTATAGTGACGTGTATAAATAATAAGGTGTGGGTCATCTAGTGAGGCAGAAGAGAAGCTACGGTACCAACATCACCACCAAGTTTCACTGTCTCATCTACTGTGACACATTTACAAAACTAAGTCAAACACACCAACTACAATACAGTATTGACAAGGTGAAATTCTCATCTCCACTGGTTTACTTATTCATATGGCTGCAATTTATACTAAAACAAAATCTCTACCCTGTTGGTGGCATATCTCTTGTTGTCCAATGAAACGCAGGTCACAAGTAGATTTTGGGTAGCAACACAGACGACCTCCAAAATGCTTTACAAACTGCTCGGCATCCTCAAACTCAGCCACCTGGAAGGCATGGTGGCACATATTAGTTTAATGTATTATTTCTTTCTTATTAATAGAAAAAAGAAAAGTTTCACATCACATTGCTAAGGTAAAACAAGAAATTATGTACAGTTGTAAACAATATTTTCTGCCCTTCATTCCAACATCCACCCTTACAACCTTCAGGACCTAAAAATATAATATTGGTTATAGTACAGATAATAATGGGGATAATCTAACTACCTGTACTATTAAATATAAATATAATATTGGTTATAGTACAGATAATAATGGGGATAATCTAACTACCTGTACTATTAAAGATAAATATAATATTGGTTATAGTACAGATAATAATGGGGATAATCTAACTACCTGTACTATTAAAGATAAATATGGCTGTGATGTGATGGAGTGACAAGGCCTGATAGAACAATACAAGTTTGCCCTATATTAAATGTTATCTAAACTGAAATATGTACATATATTTAGTGTGCTTGAACAAAAAATCCACAATAACCACAAAATCCACAATTTAACAATAACCACAATTTAACAATAACCACAAAATCAACAATAACCACAAAAAATCCACAAAAATATCCACAAAATCCACACAAAAAAAATCCACAAAATATACACAATATCCACACAAAAAAATTCCACAAAATATACACAATATCTACACAAAGAAATTCCACAAAATCAACAAAAATATCCACAAACTTGCAGAGTGCATTGATGAGTTTAGCGTGGAATAAAGCGGTGTTGGTCTCCTGCAGCTGCCGTCCCTGTATAGTACGGTACAGTATAATTATATAGGGAATAAACTATGGCTGTCTGGGCTGGTATTGGACCTTAACTCATCCCTTACACCATTGTGTATTCCTTCAGGATCTGGTGGTGGTTGGAGAGTTTTAATTAAGGGGGGGTGGAAATAAGGGGACAGGCTCGGGGGGGGGGGGGGGGTTAAGGGGGTGCAGGAATAGGGGGACAGGCTTTCTATCTCCCTACAAGCCTGTCCCCCTACTCCCACACCCGCTTAATAATAATACTGGTTAAACTAGATAATTATGTAGTGTATATCTTTAACACATACATACAGGAGATTCATACTGTATTCAGCAAGCCTTACTTACCTATCATGTCCTACAATGGATGGTAACATTGAAGATATGAAGGTCCAAGGTATCATTATTACACACGACACAGTCATAGTTGATGTACAGTCGCGGTCAAATATAATCATCCATATAGGGGTAACTCACGTAAGATTTTGACAGCTTCCCTCTGCTCCTTAAATGATAAACTTTCCAATAAATAGGTTAACTACCATTCTTTAATTTACTACAAGCAGCTACACACTAATTAAAACAATAACATCATATGTGAACGTGAAAACATTAGACAGTAAATTGTTTGAGATATCCATATGTGGATGATTATTATTGATCACAACTGTATGTTATGTTACTGACTCTGGATGTGACGGCAAGATCCAGCACCAACTATATTCCTCGGCCGATACCTTAAAATAATAATAAAGAGAGAAGGTTTATTTATTGATGATGAGGACATGTACAGCCGACAGCACAAATTCGCGTCCATCTCATGTACTTAATAATGCTAATATGACCAGATAGTTGCATTCTGAACCAGTTTCCATCCTAAAAACATGTGTATTTACCACAGGTGAAATATATCTATCCTTTCTGCATTCAAATTATGTTACAACATCAATATAGCTCATACATACATACGTAGGTGAAAATGAAACAACTTATGCTGCCGATTGGTGATAAAGACACACACTAAGTGTTCAGAACATAAATTGCATGTAATTCAACATTTTAGAATTAAGTGTTAAGCTAGTTTTGTGTTGGACCATTATATAAAGATAATGTACCGGTATATATGATGAGTGTATATGTTTTGCTGTATTATGTTGTGGTCAATAAAATATCTATCTATCTATCTATCTATCTATCTATCTACACTGGCAATCCAAAATATGTATCCAGGCTTTCTTCAAATAGCCTGATGAGTATTTAGCAAGCTCCAGCAAATATAAAACACGCTATATAACCTAAATGTGTAAAAATAAACCTCGATCTCTGCTGTGTGTTCAATAAGGTAACATTATGATGGACTTTTTTTTAAGGTGGTGCAGGAGTAGGGGGCTGGCTTGGGGGGGGTGTAGGAGTAGGGGGGGGTGCAGGAATAGAGGACAGGGTTTCTACCCCCCTCAAGCCTGTCCACCTATGCCCCCAGTCCCACCCAAGCCTGTCCCCCTCCAGCCTGTCCCCTACTCCCACACCCCCTTAATGGGTTACCTGTTGTGTACAAAGGTTATTGATGGGCAACATGTGGTACAGTACAGTACTGGGGTCGGCACCTTCCCACCATCAATACACCAACCTTACCCTCTTGAAAAAATATATATACTGTATAATGGGGTCAAATTCAGATATCCGATGTAAACAACAATACCTGAAAATACCTTATACATACATATATTGTTGCCAAATTCAGATACCTGATTCCTCCAGTGTGTGCTAGGAAACAACAGGGCCTCAGAAGAGTAAAAAAAAAAAAGTACTGGTGTTCTGTTGCTTGGAATAGTTTGGAGCTATTGGTAGGATTTATTAATTTAATTCAGATTTACCAACACACACAAAATTTCCCCATTAATTACTTATATACTGTAAAGTCAAATCTCATTTTACACTGGGATTATGTATGTGAAATAATGTGTGTAATGAATGTATGGTATGTACTGTAAACACTTATTGCACACTACAGTACACCCAATACACAAGTGTACTGTACAATGAAGGTTTTCTGTACACAGTTTCATTACACACCTAATATCAAAGTGTAAAATGATCTTGGTGACTGAATGCACACAAATGAAAAAATAATCTTTATCAATTTACTTTGAGTTACTTTGAGATGTAAACAAATGGGCTCCCACCCTGTAAAGATTTGATCCAGATTCTCTAAGTTGTTTTGTTGGTGTTTCTTTTCTCCCTCGGGTTGAACATATTACAGTACAGTAGTCTAAGCCTATACCAGTAGCTGTAAAACATTATGTTCTCTTCCCTTACTCAGGTGTATATGTATATCTTGTCCTCAAATACACACACACCTACAGTGGCTGTAATATAAAATGAGATATTAATAGTAATTAATTTTCTGAAGGATATATGTATATCTTGTCCTCAAATACACACACACACTACTGTGACTGTAACATAAAATGAGATATTAATAGTCATTAATTCTCTTTAGGATATATGTACGGTATGATAAAACGTAACATTCCACTTTAAACCAAACCTAACCTACCGTTGATATTTAATCTTAGTCAGTCAAGACCTACCTTACTAATAAATTATTATTTATCTCACTTATTATGCACAAGAGATATTTATTAAACTTTATTTATTATATATAATATTTATTATTAGAGAAAGGGTAAGACAAAAGTTATCCTCAAAACCCTGGATATATAATGAATAATTACTTGTATTCATCACTTCATTTTACACTCAAGTTACTCAATGTAGACCACCAAATGCTTATCCAGGCATCTGTTATTTATCACCATACAAACTAAGTCATTTACTGAGGCTATGTTCAAAGAAGAGTGGTAAAATTAATAATCTTTTATCGAGGGCATACTAGGCCTATGTACCTTATGTATAACAAAACTAGCCATGGTGGGTGGAAAATCACACTGACGTCATCATCAATGTAATAAGTAATAAAACCCACACTGGTACACAAAATATTTTTATTCCAAACGTTTCGGTGACCTTTGGAATAAAATATTTTGTCTACTCGTGTGGGTTTTATTACTTAAAAACTAGCCATACAGATCCTAAAAACAGCTCAATGATAATATTACCCTTATTGAAAAGGTTGGTATTAGTGCCCAAGTGCACCTTACTGTATAATAGATATTTTACTGTCATTACCCATTATTTTGGACCATTCTAACACACTTTTCTTCCTCAAATGCCCCGTTTTCGAGATGTTGTAGTAGTTTGCCCAGGTTAGGTCCTGGTAGTTTGTCCAGGTTAGGTCCCGGTAGTTTGCCCAGGTTAGGTCCCGGTAGTTTGCCCAGGTTAGGTCCCGGTAGTCTGCCCAGGTTAGGTCCCGGTAGTTTGCCCAGGTTAGGTCCCGGTAGTTTGCCTGGGTTAGGTCCCGGTAGTTTGCCTGGGTTAGGTCCCGGTAGTTTGCCCAGGTTAGGTCCCGGTAGTTTGCCTGGGTTAGGTCCCGGTAGTTTGCCCAGGTTAGGTCAGGTCAGACTGTCTCAAAAACGGGGCATTTGAGGAAGAAAAGCCATAGACGAAAAGTTTCTTAGAATGGTCCAAAATAGTGGGTAATGACAGTAAAATATCTATTATACAGTAAAGTGCACTTCGACACTTTTACCAAAAGGTTAATAAAATAAATAATATCAAGTGTTATTTTGTTGCTCGCCAGTGATGACAACTTGAATCTGTAGTCAGATTGGCTAAAAAAGATAGTGCTAAAATTAATCATTTTATATGGAGGACCTTTTGTATACTGTACTGTACTGTATGTAAGATATAACATAACTATATAACCATACATATACTACCGATACTTAAGACACCTCAATGATAATATTATTGAAATGGTAATAAAATAAATAATATCCAGTGTTAATATTATTGCCTGCCAGTGAAGACAACTTGAATCTGTAGTCTGATTGGCTGTTTGAGAGGTCATGAGGTTTTCACAATTTATCGTCCTTAATATGAATTGAAAATTATGCATATTTACTGTTCTCATGTTTATATTCCAAATTTATAAGTTGTTGTGTCCAATAAATTTGTCATAATATACTGGTACAGACAAGTTGAGGTGTGGCCAAACCTGAACAACCCTTCCAACACACACACACGAGTCACTGACAGGTTAAGGCATTGACTGACCTGAACACACACACACACACACACACACACAGGAGTCACTGACAGGTTAAGGCATTGACTGACCTGAACACACACACACACACACACGAGTCACTGACAGGTTAAGGCATTGACTGACCTGAACACACACACACACACACACACGAGTCACTGACAGGTTAAGGCATCGACTGACCTGAACACACACACACACACACACGAGTCACTGACAGGTTAAGGCATTGACTGACCTGAACACACACACACACACACACGAGTCACTGACAGGTTAAGGCATTGACTGACCTGAACACACACACGAGTCACTGACAGGTTAAGGCATTGACTAACCTGAACACACACAGGAGTCACTAACAGGTTAATTAAGGTGTTGACTGACCTGAACATACACACACACACAGGAGTCACTAACAGGTTAACACATTGACTAACCTCAACGCCAACAATAAAATTCCTCCCAAGTTCCCAACACACACACACTGATGAAAACCATCACAATATACACACCCAACACCTTTATAGTTCCATTACTTTATGTTGATCGGACACGTTGTTATTATAATGAGTGTTTTGGGCTGACGTCACGCCAGGCCATGAATCATCAAGCCCCTCCTCCCGCACCAAGACGTGGGACTCTCACGACCTTCTAAAATAAAGGATTCTAATGGGGCTGTTCATTATTTACTCAATTTGTGGGGCTTTTCGCGTTAGTTTTGCATGTTTGCCGTAGAAGATAAGTAGCTTACACTTCCATTAGGTTACTGGTTGAGGAAATATAGCAAATAGTAAATCTACCATTGGAAATAACAAGATAAATGTAGCGTATACAAAATGTAAAAGAGCGATGAAGGAGCCTTCAAATTAAACTCCAAATATATATATTTATCATCAATAACAAACTGTCACTCATAATATTAAGACTTCTAGTTTCTTTCAAGTACATAATCCAGCAAAATTATCCTTGTATGAACCTAAACACAGCTTTGTTGAGTTATGAATGCGAGAGACGTTCGCAGTGGCAGTGTTTACCTAGTGTAAGCTCCGCCTACTCCGGCGTACCAACACCTGCTCCTCAAAGCTTGCGCCCATCCCATCTATAGAGTCCAATAAGAATACCGAACGCGAAGGGAATCCCATGCATGGGAAGGGAACAGGGTGGCTCGATGGAGCCCAATAAGAATACGGGTAGAACCTACTCTGTGCCATCGTTTAAGGGTAATACACTTCTGGCAATTATGGAGTAAATTATTACTACAAATATTTCCAGGCAACAGAACACCATTATTTATGTTTATCTGGTCCTGTTTCCTGGCATACTTTGGAGGAATCAAGGCACTCCAATGTACTAAATGTGTATTACCTCCCTTAATTTACTACAAGCAGCTACACATAGAGGGGTAGACAGGTCATAGGATCACTGGGGAGAATTATGAAGGGTAGAAGTGTGAGTATGGAAGTGAAAAGGTGACAAAGAAATAGTATAATTCTGCCAACACTGACATATGCGTCGGAGATGTGGACATGGAGTTGGGCTCATCAGTATGGAATAGGTGCTGAGAGGAGCATGTAGACTTACTAGGTGGGATGGAGAGAATAATGAGTGTGTATGAGAGATGTGGTATGAGTGAAAAGGCAATTGATATTGTGTGTGTGTGTGTGTGTGTGTGTGTGTGTAAAAAGGCAATTGGTATTGAGTGTGGAGTGGTTGAGAGTGAAGTGTAATACATTGAGATGGTTTGGACATGTGGAGAGAATGCAAGGTGAGGAGTTTGTAAAGAAGGTGTATGATAGTGAAGTTGTGGCACCTAGTGTGAGAGGCAGACCACCAGTTAGATGGCAGAACATTCCGATTTTTTGATGAAGTAAATTTTTCAGAAAAAGATTGAAGATAAGTAAGGAAGTCTTGTTGTGGAGGTTTCTTTGGGGTCCCCAAGCAGAGAATTTTATATAATAAGGGCTGGGATATTGTATGGATTATTTTAATTATTTCAACTCCATAGTGTAGACTGGATTTATTTAATGCTGTATGGAAGTGTTGACCGGTAGGAGAAGGGAAAATGGGTTCACGATGATCTCCAGATATGACGTGGTCCACACCTTTATGAACCTTCTGAATGAGTTCTTTGCAATAGGTTGTTGACATTCCATATCTTAGTGAAGCCTCCTGTATAATGTCAACAAGTGTCTCACGTAGCCTTTGCATTATGTTCTTGAATTCAGACTCACTTATTCCACTTGCCTGGTTCATGACTTCATTATATAGCTGTAAAAGTATATACAATGAATTCTCTATTATTATTAGTAATAATCAGTGAACAGGCTGGGAGAGAATAAAATTATTCATAGATCCGAAGACCCCAGACTGCGACCACGATCACGGAAAGTTATATTAAAAAAAAAAAAAAAACTAATCTAACCGACAGAGCCAACGATTAGCACGAGTCTTAAAGCCGCTAACTCCTACACCCTCAAAAACAGAATCAGCTAACCCATTCCATGTTGCAGTTAAACTAGGTATGAATGATCTTTTAAACTGAGACGTCCTACACACTGGAATACTTAGCACGTTACGATGGGCCGAGGCTGCACCACGAGTGACACGACCAGCTACAAATGGTGCAGGAAGCATCTCATTCAAAGGATGCAGGCGGTTAGACCAGATCTTGTAGTACATACAAAGCGCCGACACACTACGCCTGTGCTCAAGATCACAGATTCTACCCCCTCCCGCAATAAATTCTGCACATCTAACCACTCTATCCAACAACACTAAGTGACACTAAATGACCAGGCAAGCAGGGTTATTGAATGGTGCCACACTTTCACAAGCAAGTTTGATGCCAAGGTACAGCATTGGTATATTCCATTTACTACCATCTGGATTCTCTCTCATTAATTCTGTCTCGCTTTGGGATAATGTGTACAAGTTTTCTGCAGTAGTACTGGAAAGGGATTGTAGGTATGTAAAGATATACTGTTGTGGAGATCTGTGTTGAGTTTCTAAGCAGAAAACAATATGTACAACTGGTTGAGCTATGGCACGACACGCAAATATTAATTTAGCGACATAAGCCATGCTAGGTTGGTTTGTTGTGGAAGATGTTCCTTTCATATTGGTAGATTGACTGGCAGTGAAACTTGGTCCTGGACTATTGGTGAGTTGTCAAGCAACAGTGGCAATTCCTGATGATTTACTGGAGATGTGAATAGATGCTTCAAGACAGTCTCTTCCTCATGATGTTAAAGGCACGAAACATTCAATACCATAAAAAGATATGCCTATAGATATAGTTCTTGACTTAATCAACACCACCAGCCACTTGACATTACCATCAGTTTCACCTGTAAGCCAAGATACAAAACATAATGTGCCAGAAAATTTACACTAAAGTCTCTTTTCTGCAAAAATTGCTTCATATACATTTGTTTTGGTTTGATTCTTCCAAAATATTTCAAATAACAGGCCACCATTATTTTTCTTAACCTGGGCCTATTTTCTGGCATACTCCAAAAACCTTACAACTTCCATGTTGCCAATGCTAACCTCAGACGCAATGTCTATTCTGCTCAGTGTAAATATGAGACAAATCTTATTAACCAGAGATCAACCAAACCCAAACTATTTTACTCCTATATTAGACACAATAAGACTGCTCGGCCATCTGTTAGCCCACTCCTTGCCAACAATCAACTTTCTGATGACCCTTATATTATGGTTAACCTATTTGTTACTGCTTTTGCATCAGTATTTACAACAGATACCTTGAATAACCCCAGCCCCCACCAGCAATGTCATCAGTTCATTTCAGCAGTTGATTTCTCAACTGCTGATGTTGTGACTCAGCTCAGATCACTTAAAACTGACAGTGCAATAGGTCCTGACAATATTCACTCCATGTTACTCAGAGAGTGTTCCCAAACTTTGGCCTACCCTTTCTATACACTTTTTAAATCATCTGTAACCTCTACAGTGGGTGGGGAGAGAGCCTTCTACTTTGTTATCCTTATCTACGACTATCACTGGGGAGAAATTCATTCCCTACCAGTAACCTTCTAATCAGATCAGCCCGTGTGGACTGTAAGGTCTGTGGTGGTCTGTGTTTCTATGTAACTCTATGTAACTCTGGTGTTGTCCCTAACCTGTGGAAGCACTCTCTGGTTACCCGTATCTTTAAGAAGGGCTCCAAGAGAGACCCGTTAAATTACACACCCATTAGTCTCACACCAATCCCATGTAAAATACTTGAAAGGATCATAACAAAAACATTGTACAGCAGCCTCTTGGGGCCTAAAGTTTGCCCCTAACAAATGTGTCCATCTGTGTTTCAAGTGTGGGCAAGATCTTAATGCAGGGTTGTATACCCTTGACGGAAATTCTATAACTAGAGCTACTTCCCACAAAGATCTTGGTGTCCTCATAGATGTCAAACTCAGATTTCATCCTCACATTAGGCAGACCGTAGCCAAAGCAGGTGACCTGTGTTGCTACCAACCTACTGAAGTCAACTGTGTGCCACACTCCAACCTTTATGAAATAATTGTTAATTTATGATATTAGGCCACTGATTGACTTTGCTTCTCCAGTTTGGAACACAGGATTTCTCGGTAACTTATTATTACTTGAATCCATCCAGCGTCACTGGACGAAGTAAATTACAGATTTTTACATTTGTCATACCCAGAAAGGATATCAAACTTAAACTTATTTTCCATAAGATAGATCTGACTTAATATTATGTTATAAAATGTCCATGATTTATCCCCCATCAAACCCTTGGATTTATTCACTATGTCACCACAGCTTGGAACAAGAGGCCACAACTTCAATTTTTTTGTTTCTAGAGCAGAAACAGAATCACGAAGATGATTCTTTTCACATAGAATCCTTCAGCACTGGAACTCCCTCCTCCATGATGTAGTAAATGCACAACTATCCCAAAATTTAAATCAAAACTAGCTCATGCCCTCCATGATAATCTATTCCTGCCATAAACTGCCTTGTAGTATAATCAATATTTACCATTGTTATATTACCCAACTATTTCATGTTGGACACACTCAACCAGTCAGTTCTGTAATATTTATGCCATGTAAATCAAACGTCAATCTTGACTGGTGTGTCATTTTATCCAACTGGGCTGCTTGATCATTGGATCGCTTGTGATCAGTGGCCTTACCAGGTGAGTTACCAGGAGTGTTGGTGACAGAGAGAATACTCACCTTGGTGGAAGTGTGGCAGAGCAGGAGTCTAGGAGAGTGTGTCACCCAATCAGAAGAGAGCTTACCAATGATGTTTACACCCCAGTAGAACACAAGTTTTGGACTGACATTATTATTATTACTATTATAATTAGTGTGTGTGTGTTATCACACAATTAGTGTTCAGAAAATCATCATCATTGTATGTGTGTATTACCACATAATTATTGTTCTTATACTATTATTATTTTATTATTATTTTTATTATTTTGTATCTGTATTACCACATATTTTTTTTCCTTTGGTATTATTATTATTATTATTGTAATTATTATTAATGTTATTATTATTAGTGTGGGTATTACCAAATAATTATTGTCCTGAGGTAGGCCTATTATTATTATTATCATTATTATGTATATAATTCAACAAGTTAAGTAATTCTGTCAAAATCTTTGAAACAATACAATTGTATACAAAGGAAATCTAAAGTCAATAATATTATAATTATATTTATTGAATACCAAGATAACTACAGGATATAAGTAATAGAAAATAACTACTTAATGTATGTATGTATGTATATATATTATGCATGTATGTATATTATGTATGTATGTATGTGTATGTGTGTATGTATATGTATATGTGTATGTATATATATATATATATATATATATATATATATATATATATATATATATATATATATATATATATATATATATATATATATATATATATATATATATATATATATATATATATATATATATATGTATGTTTATGTATATGTACATGAATGTATGTATGTATGTATATGAATGTGTTTATGTAGATGTACAATTGCCAGCACTTATAACAGGTACAGTCATCATTGTCATTCGTCTTCACTTGTATCAGTTATAAGTGCTGCTAACTGTACATATAGGAATCACACACCGTCTACTTCAACAAAATATTCCTTTAAATGATCCAGGATCCCACCTAACATAATTAATGAAGGGTATAGTACAGTGTTGGTAACTCTGGAACAACCAATTCCTACAAACTATTCCAGGCAACAGACCACCATTATTATTGTTAATCTGGTGCTGTTTCCTGACATACTTTGGAGGAATTAAAACACTTCAATGTAGCCTACCACAAGTATATTACCCTCTTAATGATTCCTACAAACTATTCCATGCAACAAACCATTATTATTATTATTATTATTATTATTATTATTATTATTATTATTATTATTATTATATAGTTAGTAATTATATAGTAATTAATTATATAGTAATTAATTATATAGTAATTAATTATATAGTAATTAATTATATAGTAATTAATTATATAGTAATTAATTATATAGTAGTAATTATATAGTAAGTAATTATATAGTAAGTATATAATTATATAGTAATTTATAAAGTTACTTATAAAGGATCTGTTTCTCTCTTACACACACATACACACAAACTCTCTCTCTCTCTCTCTCAAACACACACTTTCTCTCTCTCTCTCTCTCTCTCTCTCTCTCTCTCTCTCTCTCTTGGAGTATTCAGTAGCCTTCCAAATTACTCTCAAAAATTTCTTCCCATAAGAACCATTAATATTATAAAACAAAAACATTTAAACATTAGTATACATTATATGGTAATTATATAGTAAATTAATAACAAAGTATAAGATAATGCAATTAATATAACCATGTTAATGTTTATAACTTCAAAATGTGTGTGTGTGTGTGTATTCTTTGTGTGTATAGTGTATATATATTGCTTGTATGTGTGTGTATTTCTTATGTGTGTATATATTTCTTATGTGTGTATATATTTCTTATGTGTGTATATATTACTTGTGTGTATACATTACTTGTGTGCATATATATTCCTTATGTGTGTATATATTACTTGTGTGTGTAGTGTGTGTATATATTACTTGTGTGTATATATTTACTCCTTGTGTGTGTAGTGTAGTTGTACATAATTAAATAATTTGAGTGTGTTGTGTGGGTGTGTAGATTTACCCCTCATGTGTGTAGTGTGTACTAATTGTAGTGTGTGTACTAAGATGATTAGGCTTTCACCAAAACACCACAGTCCACCACAGTGACTTGTGTGATGTCACTGAGTTGGACTGCTTCCTTCAACACATTCAGTCCACCCGACAACACTTCGCCTATTATAATGCCATATTTTGGGAATTTAGTATTAGTGCTGATGATAAACTCACCACTCTTGTCTGTATGAGGCATAAACATTACTCTCCCCCAACCAGCACAATAACCATCAGACGACAACCTTCTATTACCACCAGAATCATAGTTCCCACCAAACACACACTCATCCGCCTCCCCCTTGTTCCAAACTCTGGTTAACCAAGTATTGAAGAAAGAGGATCCTCGCTGGCCGGTGCAGAGATCAACAAACTGTCTGGCCTCTGTTGTGTTAGTAGGATGCACCACGATGTAGACTCTCTCCCTCCTCCCACCCCAAGCCAAGTCCAGGAAGGTGGTGGTATAATCAGGGTCCAGTCTCTTTACCATATCACTCACCTGTAAGACACAACCATTATTACTGACCCTATCAACCACACCTTTCATATACAGTTCACACTTATACTCTCCTACTCACTCACCCTCTTACTCACCACACACCACCATAACACACCCACTTATACTCACTAAACACCACCATGACACACACCCTTATACTCACTACACACACCACCATGACACACACTCTTATACTCACTACACACACCATTATGCTCACAACACACACCCTTATACTCACTACACACATCACCATGACATACACCCTTATAATCACTACACACACTCTTACACTCACTACACACACCCTTATACTCACTACACACACTCTTATACTCACTACACACACCCTTATACTCACTACACACACTCTTATACTCACTACACACTATTATACTCACTACACACCCTTATACTCACTACACACCCTTATACTCACTACACACCCTTATACTCACTACACACCCTTATACTCACTACACACACCCTTATACTTACTACACACCCTTATACTCAGTACACACACCCTTATACTCACTACACACACCCTTATACTCACTACACACCCTTATACTCACTACACACCCTTATACTCTCTACACACACCCTTATACTCACTACACACCCTTATACTCACTACACACCCTTATACCCACTACACACCCTTATACTCACTACACACCCTTATACCCACGACACACCCTTATACTCTCTACACACACCCTTATACTCTCTACACACACCCTTATACTCACTACACCCCCTTACACTCTCTATACACACCCTTATACTCACTACACACCCTTATACCCACTACACACCCTTATACTCACTACACACCCTTATACTCACTACACACACCCTTATACCCACTACACACCCTTATACCCACTACACACCCTTATAATCAATACATACACCACTATAACACACACACATTTATACTCATTACAGACACCACCATAACTCACACACACAACTATTCACAATTACACTCATAACTTTTTCAGAAATACCACATCACCACAACCACACCTCTCCCACTACATATCAAACACACACCACATCTCACCAATAACCCCCCCACCCACCCACACACACACAAACACAGACACAAACACACACCACATCTCACCAATACCCCAAAACTCAATGGTAGAAATTGGACATGGTAAAATATTAACTATGAACTTACTGGCATCGTGATGGCATCAGGGGGTAGATTTTGGTTCTGGAGGCAGTGGAAGAGAAGGCACCCATACTCATCTTGGGTCACTTTGAAGTAGATGTTGTCATTCTGGTTCTCCCTATTATCTGGCTTCACTTCCTCAAGTTCCTCACTCTGTAGAGAAAGGAAAGCAACTGTGTAGTGATAATACATAATGTTGGAAGGGACAGTACTGTAGAGACAATACAATACAATAATGTGTTTAGAGTACATACTACAGATAAGACTGTGGATAAAGGATATACTGTATATTATCAGTGAACAATGTGACTGCCATAACAACACTGTACTACTACTACTACTGGTGATGGTAGTGAGGTGGTACAGTACAGGTAGTGAGTTGGGACAATAGAACTGAGACTGTGAAGGTAGCAAGATGAGTAAAAATAACAATAATAATAATAATAATAATAATAATAATAATAATAATAATAATAATAATAATAATAATAATAATAATAATAATAATAATAATAATAATAATAATAATAATAATAATAATAAAATATAATAATATAATTATGAGACTATCAATATACACTTACTTTGATGTCATCTAAAAGGATATTGACTTTGTCCATAAGAGGTAGAGTAACATCAATCAGTTGGTCAGTGTGTTGTGTAGCTCCAGCCTCACCATCAACCATCATCAAAGCCCTATTTGTCATATCACGGACCTGTTGATATATAAAATATTGTTGTTTTAACTTAAATAAAATGGAAGAATTAATAATGAGGGAAAGTAAAGCATAAAAACAAATGCTGACTGGACCTGAAAGACCTTGTAGTCACAAAGGACAAGAAGACAGAGAAGAGGGACTACAAGTAAGAAGGAATTAAAAGGAAACGAGGGATTGTTGAAGAAATGAGGAGGAATGGTTGAGGTCTAAAGGGGCGCTCAAACACTCAAAGTACTGATCACATCACTGTAGACAATACCTACCTATAGGTCACTTTCACAGTGAATATTGAAATGGTCTCTGTATATATAGGCAATATACTGTATGGATGGCCTTAACAACACTAATATTTTAAAGACTTAATGTATGGATGGTTTATATAGAAGTACTGTATGTGTGTGGAATATGTATAACTTAACATCAGATATGTAAATCTATATCAGAGTATGAAGTAAAAACTGACTTCCATCATAACAACATAGTGCCAATATCACAGTACTTTGTTTTGGTTTGCAAGCACCCAAACAAAAGAAACTGAACTATTTAAATGACTCCCGAGTGAATTATTAAATTAATTTGATTACTCCACTATCAAACTATGGTAATAATGGAACTACCCGACAGATTTTGTGGATATGAATACTGAGTTTGTTGGATATAATTAAGACTAACATGTGATGTTGGTTGGGAAGGATCATAACAAACCAAAGCCACTGTGAAATTGTCTCATTGGGAGAGGAAATGTTTAGGATGGTTTTAAATACCTTCTTGCTAGTGGTGACTGTAGTGACATCTGGGAAGAGTTCTTGGCACTTCTTCTTCCATTCCTGATCCTCGTCCCTACATTGGCAAGCTTGGTTGATAACTTGAAAAGCCTCCTCTCTATTGGTGATGCCTTGGATCCTCCTCTGTGTAACCTTCGTCTGTTCCATTATTTCTTTTCCATTTACTTCAAGCGTTTCTACCCTACAATTTTCCTGGTCAATGTATTCGAGGGCACACTCGTTCTGTGCCAGTATATTATTAAGTTTATCTTTTATATTAATGTGATCTACTTGCCATTCTGCCAGCTGTTTCCTGTACTGTTTAAGATGGGACTGTATATTTTCACTTTCCTTTAATATACAGTCCATCTTACTATTTTCTTCCAGTACAAGATTCTTTACTGAAGGCGTGATGGTAGTACCAGGCCCTATTGTGTTTTGGGAGGGTTTAGATAAATTTAATGACTTAAAGTACTTTACTAAAGACTCAAAGGCATAGCTGACAGGAAATTGATTAATATTATTTGATTTAAATACACTACGACAACTTGGACAAGTAAGGTTTCCTGTTGTCATCATCATTTTTATACATTCAGTACAAAAGGTGTGACCACAGGGGAGTGTGCGAGGCCGGCGGTCTGTGTCATCAAACAGAATGAAACAAACACCACACTCTGCTGGGTTGTTCTGTGGTGGAAACATGTAATTGGTTAGAAACAGTTTTATATACAACTCATTAAATAGAATATAGTAAGATGTTTAATATGAAGTGAAGATATGTATAGGTTAGTAAAAATGTGTGGTGTGCTGTGGAGATGTGTGATCTGCAGTGAAAATGTAGCCTACATAGTGTAGTGAAGATGTGTATAATGTAGTGAAGATATGTATAGGGTAGTGAAGTCAACAAACTTACTTAAAAGTTAAAATTACACATTACCTTAAAGATTAATAATGCAAAATAATACTTCACTTTCTACTGAATTTCCAGCTTTGTATTCCTTGTGGATAATATATTATAATACATATATTATATAATATAAATTTACCTGTGGAAAACTTCCATCGTTGCCTTCAGCCCCTTGACCTGTAGGTTCCTGTTTGATACCTGTGTCCTTGGTGTCCATACCTGAGGGAGGAAAGGGGTTACATTCTTGGCAGTTCACATGTTACAGAAGTGGAAAAGAGTGTATGGAGTATATGAAGAGAATTTAAAGTCAGGCTGTCTGACAACACACATACAACACAATGATTTCTCCCTCCCTTCATATTAATATAATATAGTCAGAATAACTATTTGTTTTGTTTTTTAATTTAGATATAACTAGACATCTGTGTCACGGATCGATCTGTGAGCATAACGTAACATACGTAAGTAGTAGAATGCTATATAAATATATATTAACAAAGGGATACCACGTGTGTGGAATGTTCTGGAAGGAAGGAGTGGTGAATCCAAGTGGAAATAGTGGGTGCGTCGCTAAGCCGCAGGTACCTGCGGTAATTAAAAAAGGATAGGTAAGGTCAGGTCACATAGCCACCTACCTCCGCTTGCTTCCTTTCGTGTTTGAATGCATTGCTACAATTTTTGCATTAATAATTATGCTATGGGAGTAGCTATTACTTATTGAAATCGATTTTGAAGTGGAAGGGGAATTATTGGGATTTTTACAGTACGCCATAGGTTAATTGATTGCATGTATAACTAAAGTGTGAGTGACCATATGTAAACCGTAGTCAGGACTAGGCAATGCGAACACATGAAGAGAGGACAAGCATTACAGACAGTTGGAGCCAGGTAGAAAAAAAAAAAGGTTAAATGGGGAGGAGTCAGAAAGGTAATTAATTTCCAACCACCCACACCTTGATTTTGAAATATAGGTTCAGTTGGTAAGACACACTCGACACGAACAACACCTCGTACCCGGTCCTAGCCTTGCCTTTGATTCCTATAGTTATGAGGTAACGTCGAATTTGTTTAATTACTTTTTCACAAGGCTTATTGTCATTTAACTCACCATTCATTCGCTTGACGAGAATTAGTAAGGAGTCACCGAGGGTGAGGAGAAGGCTGGTCTAGGATATTACGAGTGTGTGTGTACAGAGACTGTGGTGAACGAGTGTGATTATTGACATTGAAATATTACCAACTTGCGTTGCTCGATTTCTCCATTTAATATTACCATAACGTAACTATCGTCTGTCATCACGTGTGCGAGGGTGAAGTGCTGGCTTGTGATAATTATATTAAAGTAACGTAATATTACTGTTCCACGTGTCCGAGCGAGGGGCCTAGCAGCACGTGTGGAGAAGCGGGGACGAGACGAGAAGTACATAGCTAGTTATTGGAGCATGAACGGAAGTGTGTGCGTGTGATTTTTTTATTGAATTTAATTATTCATTGTTGGCCTGGAATTTATTTTAATAAATAGAGAAAATTGCCATTGGTTGTTTTTTGTGTTCACCATTATTTGCATGCTCTATTATCAATACATATATAGCAGGACGAACCCAGAAATAAATTTATTGTGTTTGAGGGACGGATACAGGGAATTATAACTCTGGTTTAACTCGCTGCAGCCAACCAACGAGATTATATATTAACCAAATAGGTAAGTCTTTGATAAATTAATATAAAGCACATTGAATACTCAGTCCACCCCCACAATCTGGTAGCTAGGGTCATATACTGCCCAACTAAAAATGGTCATCTACATCATCAATAAAATATGTACATACATTAAATAGGCTTCATTTCCCCGGAAGGGATAAACTAAAAGAACTAAAATAACTAAAATGCACATTTATACTAAAAGAAACTGTCAACTCAAGTGAAATATATAATAGAATCAAAACTAAAAAAAACATCAAACTATATAAATACCATAATTATAACAAAATTACAATTTGTGTAGGAGACCCAGCCTCTTCCACATAAAAGACAGTGTACCTTCCCACACTACAGGCCTCCACCCTGAGGAACTAGGAGAGACTTTAAGAACCGTCACCCACCCGGTACTCGGAAATGTGCCTACGACGAAGCTTCCCAAAGCTGGGACACTCAACAATTAGATGCCGCCCTGTTAAAGGGACCAGAAAATCATCCCAGTAGGGATGGGGAGCCTGCTCCATTAAAAGGCCATGAGTCAATAGTGTGTGGCCTATGCGGAGATGGACAAGAGCCGTCTCCCACTGGCGGGACAGGCCGCTGTAGCTCCACAAACCAAGGCGCTGTTGGATGTCCCATCTGTCCTGCCAGCAGTAACGAACGGCAGCATGTATGTAGGGTCGAAGGTCCACTGCAGGTACTGAATGATGCCTGGCAGGATGCCGAGAACTGGAGGCTAATCTCATCGACACCCACATGAACCAGAACCCAACAAAATGTACCGGTAACTCTGCGGCCTCGGCGACCCAGGAGGACAAGACACTCAAGAATGGCCAACACCAGGGGATGGGAAGAGTTAAAATTGCCCAAGGCCTGCAAGGCTCTACAGGAATAATTAAAAATAGTAAAAGAGGGCTGAGGGAGAGTAAAATATACTTGAAGGGCAAATAAAATGGCCGAGAGCTTGGCAGTAAGTATGGACATGACAGAAGGGAGCCTGCTGCCACGAAAAAAAGTTGGGAAAACTAACTCCAAATCCAACTCCAGCATCAGACTTTGACCCATCAGTGTATATAGGGAGGGACTCCCTGTAAGAGGAGATATGTTCTAAAAAGAGGGAACGAGCCACTGGAGGAGGAAGAGATTCTTTATTGTATGAAAAGCAGGTGCAGTGGTAAACTTCTGGAAGAAGCCATGAAGCCACCCTGGGGACCTGCACAGGACAAATCTGGAAGTCCATAGCCATCCTGTCCCGGAAGCATATTCTTGAACTGTATACATGGTGGTCTTAATACCCAAGCCAGCCAGGAGTTACAGCCAATCACGATGCAGGTCATATACATATAGTAGCTGCAGGATGCCATATTGCCATGTAGTGTCATAATCTTTCTCTAAATAAAAGAATACACAGAAAAGGTGATGTCGTGCAAGAGCCTCACACGCAGCAACATCCATCCTGATCAGAGCGTCTGTAGTGGAATGTTGTTTACAAAAGCCAGACTTGGACGGGGACAGAAAAAGACCCCATTCTAGGAAGTATGCCAGTCTGACATTTACCATCCTCTCAAATAGTTTACAGAGACAGGAGGTCAAGGCAATTGGTCACTATTTGAGGGCAACACTAGACTCCTTGCCCAGCTTGGGGAAAGGAAGGAAAGTAGTAACTCTCCACCCACAAGGGAAGACACCGTCCAACCATATTCTGTTATATAAAGCAAGAAGAAATGAGAACGCCTCCTCACCTAAGTGTCGCAACATTGCATCTGGGATGTTGTCTGGCCTAAGAGAAGTGTCGTCACAGAGAGAGGGGGTCTCTCAGGGTGAAGAAATGGTTATAACTTTCATTCTCCTTCCCTGAGAAATCCAGGACAGTGTGCTCCTGGGATCTTAATTCACGACTGACAGCCAGTGGTTGAGAGTCATGGCTGGAGACTCAAGTGAAAGCCTTTGCCATGGTGTTGGCCACTGTTAAACCATCCATGATCTGAATTCTATGAGGGTGAGTGGAGTTTTAGTATTAATTGAAGACACATAGATGCACATCGTGCCTCTTTTATAACTCGTCTAGCCCGAGGCCTTGCCCTCCGGAAGTCCTTTGAAAGAGTTGGACCCCGACAGCAGTGGTGCAGACTGGTGACTATTAAGGGACAGGACGTTTGGGAAATTGGCCATAAGTTTTAGAGATAGAGTTGAGGGTAGCAGAGTGGAGCATATCAGTGAAATATGTTTCAGCCTCATCAGTGCTACCAAAATCTGCTACAGAAAAGACCGATGAAGTTAGCTCTCTAAAAAAACCCTGCCATTTAGCCTTCTTTAATATCCACTTAAGAAGACGAGACTGTGGTTCATACTTGTTATTTTCCAAGAGTATAGGGAAGTGGTCACTACCATATAAATCGGGCAGCACACTCCTAGTAAAATCCCATAAAGTACTGGGTAAGCAGAGGGAAATGTCAATGGCAGTAAAAGTCCCAGTTGGGCTATTAAAATGTGTCATATCTCCCGTATATAAATCTCCTAATCCCTCATCCCCAATAATAGAAGCTAACAAAACACCCCTGGGGTTGACCAAACTGTCACCCCACAGGGGATGTCGACCATTAAAATCACCTAATAAAATAAAGAGAGGGAAGGTCTAGAGCAGCCGCCCAGATCCCTAAGATATAACATAAGAGATACCATCTATACCACATATTAAAGTTTAGTAGTAGTCTTGTAAACTGTGAAATTGTCCGTCTATCACAATTTAACTGGTGGCTTACTTAATAAGCGACAGTTGTAGCCGTGGGGGTCCAATCTCAGCTTCCGCTCTGTGAAAATACCAACCGGAACTCTCAATTATTCTTTAGGTCTGGCTATCACTTACCAACAGTCAGTGTTGACTTACTTTAATCAACTTACTTACACCGTTGAACTGAAGTGCCCTTATTAGTCTTACTGGGGAATTATATTAATTACTCAAAGGTTAGAACAAACTCATGGACTTGTCTGTATTTTACTGATGTAGCTTATATATTAGTTACAGGTTACAGGTTATACTAGACAACTCGTGTCTCTAAGATTATGTACCGAAGGGGATGAGTAGATAACCTATCTATAGCCAGGGCAAGGCTCGATTGTGCATTTCTCCTGCCTCACACCACTCACGTCCCAAACGGTGCCACGCCCTACCTACATTACAGGTTATGATGATGAAATAGAAGATGCTATGCTTATACATGACATAATATTATTATATACATTTCAGATACAAGATTGTATAAGAATAATGTGAGTAAATATATATTGTCCTTTTCTCTATATACAAGGTGATATTATGGAGTTGATTATAGTACAGAGATTGATATATAGATAATATACAAAGTGAATCTAGCATTCAGCCTCAGCCGGTGGAAGGCTTGCCCCACGCTGTTTGGTCAGCACTTTTCAAAGGATGTTATGTCTAGTGAGGTGGTTTGAACTGCTTTGAGCCTAACAGAATGTTCCACAGCTATGGATGCTCATGCTTCGTGTACGTGACAGGTGACACGGATACACGGTAATTGCTTGTTATATTTTGGATCTAGATCCAACTAGTGAGATACTGAATGAAACCAATGCATTTCCTGATTATAGAATGAACTATGCCAGACATTTTGGTAGGTGGAACCACCCTGACAGACATACATAATAATGGAGGTTCATTGGACCTAGACCCAATATAGGAGATACCAGGTGATTTTTCATGCTATTGAATCAGTGTACACTCGTGATACGTAATTTCTGACCAGAAACGAACGGCAGGCACCACACACACACACACACACTGCATTCGAACTCAGCCTCTATAGGTGTACTGGGTGGGGAAATGAGCAATACCAGGTGATTCGAGGCTTTCTGCTCCTCAAACTCTGGTCAGAAATTATGTATCACGAGTGTACATCCTAGAATACTGTGGTGGTAATGACAGACATTTTAAGGGGTGGAATAGCCCTGACAGACACACTCAAAATGTGCTGGATACCACGGTAGGCTACACAGCAGGAACGCATGTGTCTACACCTTTTCACACTCAAATTTCATTTTTTTAATATGAAACTCAATCATGTTAATATGAAGTTCATTTTTTTTTATATGAAGTTCAATTTTTTTAATATGAAGTCCATTTTTTTTTGTTTTTTAAGTCAACTTTTGAAATTTGAAGTTCATCTTTTTAAATTTGAGGGTGAAAAGGTGTAGTTGCCAGGTAATGTAAGGATTTTTTTTTTAATTCATGCGCAATATATTAATGTAAAATATTTTTAAGTAAAGAGGTTTTGTCACGTGAAAGTATTTAGATAACAAAATTATATGCATGCCCTCATGGAAATAATATATTCAAAGTAAACCTGTCACATTATAAAGCAAATTATAGAGTACAGTAATCACATTATAAAGTCAATAATTGATCGTTACGTCCAAAGAAATAATTTACAATCATCATACCATACACTGAAGTATTGTTTGTCATATCCAAAGAAATAATATATAATCGTCATACACTAAACCATTGTCTGTCTTATCCAAGGATTCTACTGAAGGACCTTGAACAGTGTTACTTTAGTACTGATTTTTGAGAAGCCTCACGGAGGAACTTCCCACTACCACCTTGACCTAAGGGTTTACTCAAACAATAAGTTTTGTCTAATCCTGGGCCACTAGAAGAAGAGCGAACCCGAGGAGTAGTACTTGGGGCAGTAATTGGGATCCATAGACGAGTCCCTGAAACATCTGATATGTTAGCAGAAAGTGAAGGTATATAAGCAGGGATATTATTTGAAACAATTACATTGGTATTGTCCTGTACAGCAGTGGTATCACTGACACAGGCAGATACATCAATATCCATAATACAGGTGGTAGAATCACTCTGCTGTTCAAGCAGACGAGAAACTGAATCTTTTGAAGTCACAACATTCGAGGCATCCACATTCGCTTCACGCCCCTCCAATTTACCCAAAGAAATCTTGCGACGGTAACATCTGTTGAATCAAGAGATTCATCAAAGCCACGTGAACGCTTCTGGTGAAATTGAAAGGAAACTATGGATGAGCTCTCAGAGACGGTTGCCTTGCAAGGAGGAACATCTATGGAGTCAAGTGTCTCAGAGGAACCACGAAGACGTCTCTGTTGCTGTTTATTTGACTTATGTTTCGTTTTTGGAGAACGTGTGACAGTGTAAACCTCTATCACATGGACACCTTTAGCTAAAGTCTGAGAATTGTCATCAGTTGAAGGATCACCAGAATGAGTGTTTGATACAGTTTCCAAGACAGAGAAACTATTATGTAGTGTAACCTTAGAAAAGTTCTCACTAGAGCAGGAAGCAGCTGCGTCTTCAGAGAGTTAAGAGGGTGCTGCAACCTATATAGGGCGAAGGGAGGAGGCGTATGTCTTAACACCACCATCCTTCTGTCGCCTCAAATTGAGTTGCTGTCTGGCATTACCAATGCTGATGAATTGGGTATTAGCCAAATGGAGGATATCCTGTTCAAGGAGGTACTGTACATCTTACATCGGCGAGAACGCAAGGGGTGAGCATCCCTGCAGTAAATGCAGTAACTCTCTGACCGACACTTAGAAGTAAGATGCGAGTCAAGAGCAGAACAATTACCACACTGGGAACGGTTGTTGCAGTTCTTCCCCCCATGATCAAACTCATAACAACAGAAACACTGTAAGGGACATTCAACAAAAGGCTTCACCTCAAAAGAGGTGGGAGGTGAAGGAGCATCATGACCAGTGTAAGATCTTTGGCTCTAATTAAAACACTTACCATACTTTTTTATGAGGCCCATCGGTAGTAATCCAATTTCTTTTTCCAGATATTGGATATATGTATGAGGTTACCACGCCCCTCCCTGTAGTAAGCCACAAACCAAAAGGGTGTAGAAACATGCTCTACAGAATCATCGAAGATGTTAGGGCAGTAGACATTGTCACTGTCAACTACATTTATGGACCGCATCATCTGAACCTTATAGTGAGTATCCCCCACAGACAGAGAATCTCAAAACCTGATTTGACAGACACATTTGTATAAAAAGTAATATAGGACCGGTTAGATCTGCAGTCACTGTCATAGGTGATTCGATACGAAGAAACCACTCCAAATGGAATAAATAGCGCCATAGGAAAGGGATGCAAGCATTTTAATCAACATTAACATGGTCCTGGAGTGGCGGCGTCTGTAATGGTTGTTTTAAGTCTTCATTACATTAAATAAAACTTTTTGTATTGTTTAAGGTTATTTATAATTGTAGATAGTAGTCGTCCTCGAAGGCGTTCTCGGTAGTTATCTCGGGAACGGTATTTATAGGTAGTTATGTTATTTACGTTATAATATGTTATATTATATGATATTATTGTATTGTGGATTCCTCTGAGCTACGGAGAAGTTAATTAACACGTGGTTAAATAAACACAGTATAACCTTTACTGGTTTATTTAATTACACTTTATGGATTATTGTACTTGTACACACAAAAGTTAAATCTGATAAGTTAGACGAGGTTTGGTCGTCACGTCTTAACGAATCGGTGTGTGGGCTTGAACTGGCATCCGCGTCCCTTGGTTAGCGTGGCTTGGGTATTCTTGCTGGTTCAGCAGTCTGGTTATTGGGTGTGGTATCTCGCCTGCATGGTGCTGTCACCCAGCGGTATAGTGTACAAATACATGGAATAAAGAAAGGATGATTAATTACAGTTACATATACCATTTTATATGGTATGGAATTATGTCTGGTACCAGTAGCCTGTACACGTCTACGTTGTGGGACCACCCCCCAGAGCTATCAAGGAAGGAAGCTATGGGGGCCAAACCGTCACAACATCCCCCCGCCCCCCACCAAGGGGCGCGAATCCCTGGGAATGGCTTCGGTCACTGGGGCAATACCACACCCTCACACAACTACACATTTATTCATCACCAAGGAATGATTCTCCGGCTGTCATTTCTCGGCTCCTCCTTCCAGCCGGAGACATAGAAAGCAATCCTGGACCCACAAACAAATACACATGTCCAACATGCTCTAAACCCATCACAGCAAGTAGAAAGACAAAAGGTTCAGTTCAATACAACTCTTGCAAGAACTCACCTCCACCCACACCACCATCACACACTGCATGCAGCCATCACAACAACAGACACTATACCCTCTAACAAACAACAAGCAAACACACTCATCCAACATTTTTCTCACGTCAGCCACCTTCACCCTCATCCTGAAGACAGACAAACCATAAGACGCAAGAGACATTTTCCCACTGACCAAGACTATGCACCATTCACAAATTATCAGACGAACCACATCATTCACAACATAAAACACTCACCTGCCTGTGGTCCAGACAACATCAGTAACATACACCTTAAACACCTTGGACCACAAGGCATACAAGCACTCACTAACATAACAAACTACAGCTACTCACACAACACATTACACAACATCTGGAAACACAGAAACATCATCACCATCCCCAAACCCAACAAAAAACCCACACTACCCTCTTCTCACCGTCCCATCACCCTCCTTTGTACTAATTTTAAAATCACCGAGTGCCTCATAATTAAACTAATTACACCACACATCCCCCTTGCAAATTCACAACACGACTCCAGACCATTACACTCAACGAACACCCTTCTTACAGACCTCACACAAAGAATTTTTGATGGCATCAACTCAGATAGGCCCCCACACAGAACACTCTTAATTACACTAGACATAAGTAAAGCATTTCATGCCATCCCCCGCCACAACCTCACAAACAAAATATACAACACAAGCATGCATAACAACACCAAAAGATAGTGGCCAACTTTTGGGGAGATAGAATACCCCATGTTACATTTGCTGGTCAGACATCTAACAATAAAAACTTCACCAATGGTGTCCCTCAAAGTTCTGTACTTTCACCCACAAATTTCAACCTATACGTGCATGACTTACCAACACCCCAGGCACCACAAATACACGTAGCCTCCTACGCAGATGACATAACACTCACATGTACACACAGAAACGCAGACACAGCCACTCTCATCCTCCAGCCCTACCTCAACACACTTAATACCTGGTTCACCACAAACAGACTTAAAATAGCACCCACCAAGTCAACTGTCACCCTTCTCACCAACTGGAGTGCAGAACACCGCAACACACCACACCTCACCATAAACAACACACCTATACCACACACACACATCCAAAATACTTGGCATAACATAAAATACATCCATGACATTCAAACAACACATCACAACCATCAAAAACAAATGTATGAATAGACTTAAAGCCCTCAGAACACTTGCCAGCACAACATTTGGACATAACAAAGAATCTACAATCACAGTATACAAACAATATATTCGATCAGCGATGGACTATGCAAGCCCTGCCTGGGCTTCAAACCTCGCTAACACTCATCACAACACCCTACAGACCATACAGAACAGAGCCCTAAGGACAATCACAGGCTGCATAGCTACCACACCTACAGACCACCTACACCATGAAACCAAAGTCCTCAAAATCAAGAATTATCTTGACTTGAGAGGCACACAAACACTTGCAGCAGCCTCCACAAACCCACAACATCCACTACACTACATGGCACAACACCCACACATGTCAAGGAACATTAAAACAACACCTAGCGACCTCCTGACATACATCCATCTGAATCCTCCCTTCCCCGTGAGGACAGAGTCCACCTGGCCAGGCTGCGGTGTGGCCACCATTCGGCCCTTCTGACATATCAGAAGAGGCTGGATTAAGCCACTGCGGATGCCTGTCCAGGATGCAACACAACACCCCATACTATTAAACACATTATTGAAGACTGTAATACACACAACCACACTCGCCAACAACACAACATACACTCTCTGAGGGCACTGTGGGAAAGCCCGGTTCAGGAGCTCGGGACTACTCGGCCAGACAGCTTGAGGAACTTCAACAACAACAACAACATTAACATGTCCAAACCGCTTACAGGGTTCGTCGATACAACACCCGACCTGCTGGGTCATCTCTTATATGCAGCCTTCTGTTTATCACCACGACCAGAGAGTGAAGTCTAAAGCGCTTGAGGAAGAGAAAGGGGCTTCTCCTTATCCATATAACATCATTATTATTGGAATGGCCCCAGGAGCCAAGAGCTACTACTTACCGGGCAGATGAGAAGACCAACCGCTAGTCGCCATTGGCGGGGTACCTCGTCCCCCACGGTGCTAAGACCCCTTTCCGAAACATCTTCTGACCCAGACACCTAACCATCCAACACAGTAAGACTCCTAGAGGGAGGTCCCTCTGTAACACAGCACTGTTGATTCGTACTGGTAGCCCAGTGCATGGGAACAAATTAGTCTGGTCTCTCACTGGCGACCATTCTATAGCATGGGAAGCCCTCTCTCCTCAAAATCGGGGCAGTGCAGATTCAGGGGCCAGAGCCCCCTCTAGTCTAGCTCACCAGGTCTCAGAGACAAGCAAGCCCCCCCCCCCCTACCATGCCAAGGTGGTTCATGCTGGGGGGAGGGGGAAGGGAATTAGACTACTGCATACAAAGAGATAATGCATCCCCGTCTGGTGGCAATCCACACAGCAGTGGAAAAAAAGCAGCCTCCAGTTGAAGTACACTTCACATGTGGGCAGATCTCGTCAAATCTACTAGAAAGTGACCAGATTCTACAACAATTTTTATTCTAGCCCTGTGATACTACAGTAAGACATTGTGCCTGTGATACAAGTTTCCTGGGACTTTTTCTGAAAGGCTTTTTGTAACTGCTCATTCACATTTTCATTCAATCTTTTTATCAGTCAACACAGATGGTCGTCCACTTCGTGTCCTGTCGTACACACCTCCAATCTCACGAAAACGGGCAACCAGTCTTAAAATTGTAAACTTACTGATATTGGGGGCATCAGGATATCGTGCTTGAAAAGATCTTTTCACTTGTGCATAAGACCGTATTGAAAAATATTGTTCAAGAATAAATACATGCTGTGCTTGTGAAAACACCATCTTGCTTCGCTGAGAACATAGCACTCCTTAGTGTGCAAAGGACACGTCACTCTCCAGGTGGCGCTGGTGTATCATCAACATTGGTGTTATTTGGTGGAAGAAAACAAATTTACAACCTATTTTCTATATTATCAAGTCCATGCTATGATCGGTAATGTTTCATTTGAATCACCTTGTATATGTTAATATGTATGTGTACTACAGTATAAATCATCTTCAGAAAATACATTTCATAAGGAATGCTGTAATTTCCTTAAAAAAAAAAAAAACATTTCTATGTAGGAATACGAATATTTAATATTTTTTCTCTTTTCAAACAGATTCATTTTAAATTCAGTATTTATATTTAAATTTGTAAGATAATTGATAACGATCTTTATTTATATGTCAAATTAATGTTATCAAAAAATTATACTTCAATATTACCCATGAAAGGAATTCCAAAATTAAATTAGCCTTTCCTTGTACTACATTAAATGTACAATATTTCAGTTGAGATAATTATTAATAATGATTAATTTTACTAATACAAGTATTATTAATCTAGTAAATTGTATTATAATATTTTACACTATCATAAATAAAGTAATTCAAGTTTCTTATTGAAAACTTTCCTGCACCAGTGGAATACGCACACACACACACACACACACACACACACACTGTACAGGCGGCGGCAAAAGTCCTGTCACTTCACTCGCTTCACCAAGATACACGATATTCATAGACTCGAGATTATTAAGTGTAGAAAACGTGTGTATTTCTCGAGTCCATGAACACAGCGTCTCTCGGTGAAGCAGGTGAGGCGACAGGACTTCTGCTGCCGACTGTACAGTCTGTCAATGAACCATATACCACACCCTCGCTCAGTTACTCGCAGTTTTAGCTGGTATAATGTGGAGTAGTAGTAAGCAGGGTTATCCTACAGTGATTGTGATTGGTCGATCAAATATCTGTTGTAAGATACCCCTGCTTTCTACTCTAGATTTTACCAGCTCAACTGCGAGTAACTGAATGAGGGTGGGGTACGTGCATCATTGACAGACTGTACAGTCGGCAGCAGAAATTCGTCCCACTCTGCTCTAGTGATGGGAGCCTGGAGATCTGGTAATACTGTATGAGAGAGAGTGAGGGAGGGAGGGAGAGAGTGAGAGAGAGAGAGAATAAGGGGGGAATGGAGAGAGTGAGGGAGGGAGGGAGAGAGAGGTGGGTAGGGATGGAGAGAGTTGTCAGTTTTGGTTTAAATGACAATTACTAAAGATCGTTTGAACAGGGATACTTTAAGAATTAATTTCTAATATATATTGAAGTTTATGTAATAAAAATGTTTCTTGATAATACTATTGATACTGAAAATCATATAATGATGCATTATTTGGGTGCATCCTATGATTATTATTGGTTGGGGACTCTCATGGTTTTCAAACTTAAGAGGAACTTTGAAACCAAATCAGCGTCGAGATAATGTTCCGGGAGTCATTCGAAGTTTTGATAACCCTAACTGAGGTGTGAATATTAACTCGGTTTTAACTCTAACTCAGAACATGCCCCCCTCCGCCCCTTACTCTCTCCCTCGGTGTCTCTCATACAGTATTACCAGATCTCCAGACTCTCATCACTACAGCAGAGTGGGACGAATTTCTGATGCCGACTGTACATGCACAATCTAATCTCGATTCCTCAACTTTCTCTCTCTCCTCTTACCTCCTATAATCTCAGTTGTGCGTCATCAGTATACATATTCAGAGACCTCACTTACTTAAGGGTTCCTGAAGTTCCGACTTGAACTTGATAATCTAATTACTTTATCCTCGAGCTTTAGCTATCCCCTTGTTCTCAAACTAAACACATGTGCGTTGTTTTTCTCTCCCCTAACACTACCAACTATGTATTGTTTTGTAAACCTGATGCAGGAGGAAGATAGGCTTTCTTATCAATACCTTATCACAAATGAACACACACACACACACACACACACACACACACACACACACACACACACACACACTACGATAAATTGTTAATTAACTGTATATTAAAATATTTGGTTATCGTTCTGTTCGTATGTATTGTAATTATATTTCTGCTATGAAGGAGATGTCCTTTATACTTTTGTAAAAGTTTAATGGAAATAAACTTTGTTCATTTAAATTTTATTCACACACACACACACACACACACACACACACACACAAATAAGTCTCATGTTATTAAGATTGAAATAAGTAAGAGAAGACTGAACTGGCAGTACAAACTTGGTAATATAATGTTATATGAAGCAGAGAAAGAAATAGATTTTGAAGTAACGATAAATAAGAAATTGACTCCAGATGATCAAGTACATGAAAAAAGTGAGAAATATGTATACATTGCTAGCAAATTTTAGACTGTCTTTCACTTATATGGACGAAACAATGGTCAGGAAATAATCACATCCTTTATATGGCCTACCTTGGTATATGCTGCAATAGTATGGAACCCACATTTAAAGAAACATATTACCAAATTAGGAAAAACAATACAAAGAGCAGCATCAGATGGGTACCAATTTTAAGAGAATTATTCTATGAGAAATGACAAGGGAAACTAAAGTTACCAAAACTGGAAGAAAGCTGAAGGAGTGGCAATATGATAATGCTGTATAAATGTGTCACGCAAAAGAAAAGACAGATATAGAGACATTGTGTCAACAAGGAACATCTACAATGAGAGGTCACAGCAAGAAATTGATAAAAAATAAAGGAAACAAAGATGTACAGAAAAGCAGCTTTCCAGATAAAGTAATGAATCAATGGAACGCATTTAAAATACAAAAGTGGTGTTTGTCAAAAACATATGTAAATAAAATTAATAATATGACAATTGGGTTTTATAACACGGGACAATACAAGTTTGACTCAATCCTGTAAAGATATAATTGATAAGAACAAATAGATAAGAACACACACCCACACACAGGAGTAATCACATAAATACACACATAGCCTACATACATGGGTACTTACAAGCACACACATACACACACACACATAGAGGGATACTTACACACAAACATAATTATACAGGAGTACTTACACACACACATATACAGGGGTACTTACACACGCACATACACACACACACATGGTCTTCGAGACATAAGATGGTCTTTTTCCAACCTCTCTCTCTCTCTCTCTCTCTCTCTGTGCGTGTGTGTGTGTGTGTGTGTGTCTTGTTACAAATTAGATAAATGGAAGATAAACTCACTTATAAATACCTTATCTCAAGAGCAGACGTATGGTCCTGATTACATTGTGTGTCTGTGTGTACCTAATACCCGGCGTCTATAGTCTAATCTATATATATAAAACAGAGTGTCTGTCTGTCTGTTTAGCCGCTATACACAGCCACATCGTTCTACCTAGAGTAATAATTTTTACATACGATTTTCGCGGAGACCTGAGGAGTGTCTTGGCCCTATATTTTTTTTTATTTCTTCAATGAATAACCCCTTAAAAACGACTTTTTTCATTTCCCCCATCCCCAGCTGACAAATGGGGGTCGAAATTTTTCAAATTTCGACTTTCATTTAGGCAAACAAAAATCTTGCAGAATGTAAGAGCTTTAATTTACACACCAGGAACTGAAAACGGGACCCTTCTAGGTATACACAAAAGCTTATAACAAGAGCATCAAAGTCTTAAAAAAAAATTTAGTCTCTCCTGAAAAAATTAAAGAAAATATGCTCATGCTCTGCATGAAAGAGAACGTAATACGATCAGACAGACTGTTTTATATCTCTCTCTCTC
>JAWZYT010002921.1:195000-210000 GCA_034508575.1 Petrolisthes manimaculis | reverse complement strand
CCTTAAATCATTTTATTATAACTAACCTTATTAATGAGGTTGTCACTGGAATGTTGTGAAGAGACAAGGGTAAGGGATACTAATGGTACTGCTGGTACCTGTATTGTTTTTTGCTAATGTTTTGTACCTACTGCAATGCAATACTACAAATGTTTGTCTTCAAGATAAGTAAAAGATAAATTACAATGACTATAGTTTACACTTGTCGGTAGTACACGTTTTTTTTAAAATATATCACTACTTCTTTGTTCTTGTTAAAATGGTTGTCTGTATTATCAAAATATTTAAAACTGAAGCCAGCACTAAGAGGGAGAATTTCAGCACAACTACAGGGCTTGGCGTCTGTACTTGTTGTGATTTCAGTAATAATGGTTTGGATATGGGCGAAGGAAGGTTAAAAATGATTTGTCAGCATGAATAATACTTCTTCAATTTCATTTGTCACAAGTAATGACGTATTGAGTAACCGTACATATCTTTCACCAATGATATAATACTGACTTAGTGATAAGACAATTTTCTTATACCCAATTGGCTGCAGATATGACAGGGAGTGGTTCCATGCCCGTGGGGACTGCCCCAACCATTGAGCAAACAATATGTCCTGCCTCTCTCTCTCTCTCTCTCTCTCTCTCTCTCTCTCTCTCTCTCTCTCAGTTGTGCAGAGGGAAGTAAATAAAAGATAATATCTACGATATATCCTGTAGAGTGTAGGTAATAGTTTTATACACAAAAAGTAACTCATATTAATTCACACTTAATCAGTCATGCAGAGGGCACTGAGTACAATAACACTCATACTCACTCACTCACTCATGTGATAAGGAAACATGTTTGTGTTATCACTCTGTGATAATAGAACATTCCATTGTCGTCCTTATGTCATTCAATCGTGTTTTTGTGTTTATATCTGACGTGTTTTCACTCTCTGAATAATCATTTAAATTTTATAATCTAGAGATAGCCAGACCTGACTTGATGTGATCAAACTTAATTTAATCAGGACTGGAACAGACTACCGGTACTTAACCAGAGAAGACTACCAGGATCTGACCGGGGCACACTAAAGGACTTTACTGGGGCAGTCTTTTGGGGTCTAACCAGACACACTAAGTTGATCTACCCAGGCCACACTAATAACATCTAACTGGGGAGGACTACCAGATCCTAACTGGTGCTAACTACTGGTACAGACTAAGGACAGATTAACATGAGCTACCCAAGGCACAATAATAACACTTATAACTGGGGAAGACTACCGGGACCTAACCGTAGCTAACTACTGGTACAAAGGTGGGGCACAGTACTAGGTCACATAAATTATAAGAAATGAACTTGTGGGTACATATAAAGTAAAAAAGGATCCATTGTAGGTGATAATTATATTATTGTTGATCAAACACACATGTAGATAATCTCTCTCTCTCTCTCTCTCTCTCTCTCTCTCTCTCTCTCTCTCTCTCTCTCTCTCAGTAGTGAAAGGAAAAGGAAATATACGAAAGTAATTCTATATAAACGTTCGTGACATTAAGTTTACACTTCCTTCGCACACTTACAACAATAACATTCATATTCACATGCTCAGTGATTCTTGGAGAGGGTAGCCAAGTGATTGTCTACTTATCATACTGTGATAGATCAAGAAACAGTGAATCTACACACACACATACACACACACACTCACACGAGCAGCGGTACCGATAAGACGTGCCCAAGACAGCTCCTCCTGACCTGACTCGTTCCACAAGACCACAACACTTCTTAACTCTGAAAGACTTGAAATGTCTCAGCAGAACCTGGAGCAGATTGTGAGGGAGAATGTGGAGGCAGAGTTGGAGAGACTCTGTCAGAGGAAGCAAAACAGTGAAGGACGTAACTGCTGCGATTATACCAGGAATCGCAAACATCATTGTCGTAGCTGTGTCTACTGCGGTTGCTACTGCAATAAAGGACTACACCAACAAACTAGTGAGTAACTCTGCTGAGAAACAAAGGAGTTGTTTACTCAGTCGCTTCGATAACGACCGGCTGGAGCAGTATATGAGGAGAGACAACCTGCGGATATTCGGCATTGAAGAAGAACCAGACGAGGACGAAGATATAATACAGGCAAAAGTGATCGAGGTGGCAGCCGACATTGGTGTGAAAATTGAGGCTAACGACATTTCCATTGCTCATCGCCTGGGGAGAGAGGGAGGACAAGGTAGGCAGGCCTGTGCTTGTGAGGTTTTGTCATAGGAAAAATAGAAACGCAGTGTTGAATAAGAAGAAAGAATTGAAAAAGAAACAGAAGAAAATTTATATCAATGAGGACCTAACACCACTGAGGGCTGCCATGCTTAAGATTGTCAAGGAACAGGCTACGGTGAGAAATGTAACAACTAGAGACGGGAAAATTATAGCATGGCTAATTGATAGAGAAAGACCAGTTGATATCAATACTCCTGATGACCTTCATAAGGTGGGAATTACCTCACCTGATTGGAAAAGACTGAAGTTGGATTATCTAATACAATAGGATCGCGAGGGAGTGCAGCATTGTCAAAGTGACTTTCACAGTTTTGCGTGTAACACTGTACATACACAATACACCACTTACGGCTCTACATTCATACAACCACAGAGAACGATACACACACACACTACGACAAGCACACAGAGTTCACCTACACAAAGAAAGTCTCCCACACAAGTCATCACAGCCACGCAAAATACATGTAATGTGAAGTTATTGACACTTAATGTGTGTGGTTTGAAATCAAAGTTATTATTAGATGAATTTATAGAGCTTCTTAGGTGTTATAATATTGTTTGCATGTGTGAGACAAGGTGTGACGACGTAGATATGACCAATGTAAGATTTAAAATGGAAGAAATTGGGTTTGATATTGTTTATAAAAACAGACATGTACTAAGTAGATTTAAGTCAGGTGGCCTTTTAATTACTATAAGAAATAATGTTAATTATAAGTGGAAGCAAATCATGAATGGTTATGAAACTTTAATGTCTGTTTGTGTGAATGGAAGAAATATTGGCTTAGAGAAGGATCTGATAATTACATGTGTATATATCCCACCAAGTCACTCTCGATATGGCAAACCAGAACATTTCGATGAACTAGATAGTTTCCTTCTGTCTAATAGTGAACATTATCATGTGGTTGGCGGAGATTTTAACGCTCATACCGGTAGTTTGGATGACATAGTTCACTTGAGTGAAGAAAATGAGGATATTTTCCCAACAGAAGACATTATGACTATTTTAAGAACAAGCGGCTTTTCAAAAAATAGATGTAACCAAGACGGTACTCCTGATAGAAGTACCTATGGTAAGAAATTTGTTGAAGTTTGTAGAAATAATAATGTGATTATATTTAATGGGAGGATTGGTAAGGACCGTGGAGTTGGGAAATTTACCACAACCTACAATACAACTATCGATTATGTTATTGGTACATGGAATGTTGTAAAGTTTGTTAAAAATTTCACATTATTAGATTTTGAACCATTATATTCAGACGTACAGTCGGCGGCAGAAGTCCTGTCGCCTCACCTGCTTCACTGAGACGCACAGTGTTCATGGACTCGAGAAATATGCATGTTTTCTACACCTAATAATCTCGAGTCTTTGAACATTGCGTGCCTCGGTGAAGCAAGTGAGGCGACACGACTTTTGCCGCCGACTGTACATTGTGGGCTAGTTACCAGGTTTGGAATGTACGGACAGACAGGAAAGTGAGACTCGTAATAAGCAGGCGAGTGACTTGGTTTGTTCGAGACCTGGAAGATGGGAAAGTGAAAGAAAATATGAGTACTTGAGAAGTGTTGATGTGAATAGAGTAAATTAATTACTTGAGAGTGCTGATGAATTGTCTGTGGATGACATAAGTTTACAGTTGAAACATGTGCTAATAGACTCTGCCATGATGATATTCTCACAGAAAAATAAAAGCAAATATATAAAAAAGAGTAATAATGCGAACATGAAAGGATACGATAAACAGTGTTATATTAGTAGGAAAAAATACCATAAAGCTAAGAATAAATACAACAAGCATAAGAATACAGTTACATATTCGGCTATGATAGAGAAAAGTAGGAATTACAAAAAAAAAAAAAAAAGAGTTAAGAATAAAGAAAACGTTAATATGCTCCATAAGCTAAGAGAAATGAAGACTAAAGATCCAAAGGAATATTGGAAGATTTTAAAGAGTAATCAAGGAAACAAGAGTAACGAGATTCCACTCGACAACTTTTATGATCATTTTAAATCACTTTTTGCCGAAGACAACAACGACATAAATGAGGATTTGACTTATGAAATAAGTAGAGATACTGACTTAGCCATACTTAATAACCCTATAACCCAAGATGAAATAAATAAATGTATTTGTAAACTGAAAAATGGTAAGTCTCCTGGTGGTGACAACATTATCAATGAATATATTAAATGTACTAAAGATTTACTTTGTCCTATATATGTTAAGTTGTTTAACAAGATTTTAGATAGTGGAGTTTTTCCGACAGACTGGATCACTGGTGTTATTGTACCTATTTATAAAAACAAAGGAGATGTTAATGATGCTAACAATTATAGAGGAATTACCCTTTTAAGCTGCATGGGGAAACTGTTTACCTCAATATTAAATGAGCGTCTCAAACAGTATTCCCATATTAACTGTATCATTAATGAAACACAGGCAGGCTTTCGTCAAGAATATTTTACTTTGGACCATATATTTCTACTTAAGTGTATTATTGATCTGTTTAAATGGAAAAGGAGAAAATTGTTTTGTTTATTTGTTGATTACAAAAAAGCCTTTGATATGGTGTGGAGAGAAGGTTTATGGTACAATCTTGTTAAGAGTAATGCAGATGGTATAATACTTAATGTAATACGTAGTATGTATAATAATGTAAAATCGTGTGTGATGGTAGAGCAACATATGTCTGATAGCTTTATATGTAATATGGGTGTGAGGCAAGGAGAAAATCTATCGCCATTACTATTTGATTTTTATGTCAACGATATACAAGAACAGCTTATTGAGCATAAATGTAATTATCTAAACTTTAATGATAATCTTTTAAATAACTACTTAAAATAACTTGTGTTGATGTACGCAGATGATACAGTTATTATGTGTGATAGTGAACAGAACATGAAACAAACCTTGACAACTCTGTATAGTTATTGCTCTGATTGGAAGTTGAAGGTAAACTGTAGTAAAACTAAGATAGTAGTGTTTAGTAGAGGGAAGGTTCGAACCAGTAACTATAGATTCCAGTTTGGTGAAGAGGAAATAGAGATTGTTAGTGAGAATAAATACCTTGGTATATTGTTTAGTTATAATGGCAGATTTAGGAAAGGACAGTTACAACTGAAGGAACAAGTAAATAGAGTCATGTATGCAATGATCGGTAGATCTCGTAAATATGATTTATCAGTTGACAAACAAATCTAGATGTATAATAGTATGGTTGTACCAGTAATGACATATACATGTGAAATATGGGGAAGTGACTCAGTGAGAGAATTAGGATTATTGCAGATGAAGTATTTCAAACATGTTTTGTATGTAAATAGATATACAAGCACGGATATTGTATATGGAGAGCTGGGGGTGTATATATCCATTAGAAATAAGTGTTAAGTGCAGGATGATAAATTTTTGGTTGAGATTGATTACGGGAAAAAATACCAAATTGAGCTATGTAATCTATACATGTTTATTACAATTCCATATGCCTGGTGTTTATTCATCGCCATGGTTGGAGTATATAAAGAGTATATGTATTGAATGTGGTTTATCGGGTGTGTGGATGTCACAAACAATTAATAATAAAAAATGGTTTAAAAAAACTGTTGAACAGAGGCTGAAAGATCTTTGGATAACAACTTGGTACAGTAATTTAGCAACAAAAGCAATATGTAGTAGTTATAGAATATATAAGGAAGTGTATGGGATTGAGGAATACCTGGTAAAATTAAGTAAAACCAATCGCATAAATATAAGTAAGTTTCGAACAGGAAATAATAAACTACCGATTATTAAAGGTAGATATTGTGAAATTAGAAGGGAAGAGCGTTATTGTGATAAGTGTAACGGTGAACAAATAGGTGATGAATATCATGTTTTGTTACAGTGCCAAAACCAAGATATTATTCATTTAAGAGATAAGTTTATTCCTGATTATTATAAAGTACACCCACATAATTTTAAATTTATCACACTTATGCAAAGTAAAAATGTAAATTTGTTAATTAACTTAAGTAAGTTCATTAAGGGTATTTTGAATCTTTTTAGGTAAATATTTGTTAATATCTGAATATTGTGTCAATGGTGTTAATATTAGGTGAATATTATGTCAACAGTCCTGAGGGGCTGTGCTCCATATTTTTATTGTAAAGTCTGAGCAATAAATATATTCTATTCTATTCTATTCCTATATGAAAGGAGCTTGTTTCGTGGTATAGTCAGGAGGAATCAGAAGCCTCCAAAATTCATACACACACACGATCACAGGGTCCTAAAAAAATGTCAAAACTGAAGTGGAGTCTGGCACATGCTGAAATATAAGAGACAAACAGAGTGCTTCCTTCACCTTACCTTGAAAACTATACCAGGGAATCGACCCAATGTTTTTTTATCTTGGAGCTGAAACATCCCCGAAGGAAAATATTAAAAATATATATATATATATTACATTTCCTCTCTCTCTCTCCTCTCCTCTCGATACCTCTCCTTTCTTCTCTCTCTCTCTCCACACCTCACCTCTTCTTTCTTCTCTCTTTCTCCTCTCGACACCTCTCCTTTCTTCTCTCTCTCTCTCCTCTCCTTTCTTCTCTCTCTCTCCTCTCGACACCTCTCCTTTCTTCTCTCTCTCTCTCCACACCTCATCTCTCCTTTCTTCTCTCTCTCTCCTCTCTACACCTCTCCTTTCTTCTCTCTCTCTACACCTCACCTCTCCTTTCTTCTCTGTCTCTCTCCACACCTCACCTCTCCTTTCCTCTCTCTCTCCACACCTCTCATCTTTCTCTCTCTCTTCTTTCCTTTCCAGACCTACGATATAACGACTGTATTTCCAGTAGTTGGTTCCAGATTTTAACCCCTAAAGACCGGTTGACGTCGTAAGCCGTCTTACGTAAGGAACCGGGCAACTGCGCCTACCGTCATAGAGATCTAGCGCTATTTTGAGCCAAGCGTGGCTATTCTGGGCGGGTTTGGGCGATTTAGCAGTCTAGCCAACTACCATACAATAGCAGAAAAGGGTTCAGTCAGTCTGATTCCCCAGTAGGCTACCCACCACGATGTCGGGAAGACGCAGTGCTAATTCTCCCGTGTCCGATTCGGTGAGCGCTACACCCTCGCGTCGACGCGCTCCACTCGCTACCTCCACACCATCGTTGCCTCCACGTACTCGACGCCTTCCACAATGCCTTACTGATTCTGCAATAGGGCGAGAACTAGAATTGTCCATCTCTATGGTGAACAGTGATAGTGATGATAGGGATGTCTATTTTGAAATAGATGATTCTGACCCTGAATTTCGTATCAATAACGAAGCGAGGGTAGCTTACACCACCGAGGAGGATGATATTTTTCCACCTGCTCAACCTCACTCCCAAGTAAGTGAACCACCTTCAAGTGTTAGAATACTTGCAACCTCTGCTGTGCCAGTCGAAATCCCGTCGACGAGTATGGGGAGTTTAGGTGATTTATCACCTATTGCAGGACCGAGTGGAGCTTGTGGTTCCTCCACTCGCTCCGTAGCAACCTCTAAGAGGAAGAGGAGGTTACATTTTACCTCTTCTTCATCGTCGGGTGAAGATATACCTCCAACAACCCGATCAAGGAGTAGGAGAGTTGGAGGTAGAGTAAGAGAAGTGAGAGGAGGCAGGAGAGGACGTCTTATCTCGGACGAGATAAGGGAGCCATCTTCTGACCCAGACGATCCTTCTGTTGACTCAGCGGACCTCACTCTCTCCCCGTTATCTTCACCACGACCACGGCATCCATCCTCACAACCACGACCACAACAACAACAACAACCACCACCACAACCACCACGACGACGAGTAGCAGATGTGGGTCCGTTTGTGTGGACTGATGGCAGGGATTTTCAGCCTGATATTCCTGCTTTTGATGCACGGGAATCAGGAATTCAACCAGAATTTCCCTGTACAGCTGCGTCAATCGTGTCGTGGATCGTTCGGGAGACGAACGTTTACAATCAAATTATCAATAACTGGCACCACACAACGCACCGGGAACATTCTCATATGGTAGATTGGGAAGATGTAAGCGTTGCAGAAATGTATGTGTGGCTTGCACTAACGATGTTGATGCCGCACAACAAGAAACATCGATTGCGGGATTACTGGATCACGGATGACTTACTATCCACACCTATCTTTGGGAGGTATATGTCACGGGACCGCTACAGGGATATCCTCACCAACCTCCACTTCACCAACAACCTGGGTCCCTCCCCAAGTGATAGGCTGTGGAAAATCCGTACTATATTGTCCATGTTGCTCCAGAATATCCGTGCATTTCTACGACCATTCCAGAAAGTGGTAATCGACGAGTCTCTCATGCTCTTCAGAGGTAGACTGTCCTTCATTCAGTATATCCCGTCTAAGAGGCACAGATTTGGCATAAAGTTTTATGTCATCTGTGACTGTCAGACGGGATATGTTTTAGATTTTGTAATTTATACGGGTTCAGATGTGGATATCGCTGAGAATGACCCTAATGGCTTCTCAGGTGCTGTTGTAAAGCACCTGATGGACCATTTCTATAACCGAAACCACATTCTGTACACGGATAATTATTACACATCTCCATTGTTGAGTCAGTTCCTGAAAGAGCATGGAACGGAATCCTGTGGCACTGTTCGTCTCAACAGGAAGTGGTATCCAGCCTTCCCTGTAACACATCGGGGCGACTTTCTCATCCGAAAATCTGGCCCTCTACTTGCCATGAAGTGGCATGACAAGAGGCCAGTACACATGCTCACCACTGTGCACAAGGGTGAGATGTTGGATTCCGGCAGGGTCGACCGCGACACAGGTAATCCCATCCTCAAACCTGATGTCGTGTTTGATTATAACATCAACATGAGACTCGTCGACAAATCAGACATGATGATCAGTTCCATCGATTGCCTGAGAAAAACCTGCAAGTGGTATAAAAAGGCGTTCTTGCACCTGATCGACATCTGTGTATTGAACGCCTACATACTCTACACCCAGCAACATCAAGGCACGACCGTCACCCTTCGCCAGTTCGAGAAGACGGTCGTGAAGGAGCTGCTGGTGGAGTATGGAGTCAGAACACCACAGCAGCAGGCACGGCCACCGGCAGGAGGGCAGCTTGACAGACTTCAGTCAAGAGTTTGGGCCGAGCGCCACTTCCTTGACGACCTGCCTACCCTCACGTCAGGCAGGTCAGGCTTACGCCGGTGTTATGTCTGTATGCACACGACACGTCGGCCCACCAGAAGAAGAGAGACTAGATACTGGTGTACGAGGTGTCAAGTGCCACTATGCCCCGGGAAATGCTATTCTGAGTATCATACCTTAGATGATATATAGATAGCATGAAGTGTGGGAAATGAAGTGACAGTGACACTTTTATTTGTATATACGAGTGTATGGTGACAGTGACACAATAGTTTTAGTGAAGTGATAGTGACACGTTAGATATAAGGAACAAGTGCAGTGATAGTGACACGTTAGATATAAGGAACTAGTGCAGTGATAGTGACACAATAAGAAAATACGGAAGTGAATATGTGATAATGACACGAATTTATTCATTCAAGTGTACATTTTATTATTAGTGCGGTGATATAGACACAGGACGAGTGTATTTTTACTCGTTATTACTCCCACACTTCATCCCGGGGCACTAAAACCACTCTGGAATGGTCAGCAAGCCACACAGTAGAGGTTGCAAGTAGCTATAACACAGCGCGGTAGGCTCGTAGGGGCGCGGTGAGGAGGTGTGTGCAGCCACCCGCGCTGCACAATAGCCACGCACGCGGCACCCTAGCCACCGCCACCCCCACCCATCAGAACACTTCACGCTTACCGCGCAAAACATGGTCCACTTCAACTCGCCCTATCTCCACAAGTACTCATCGTACAGCCCTCCCGATGGTACCATTGGAAAGAGGAAGAGTTGAAGGTACGTAAGAAACTATTTTGAAGTTAGTACACTATATAGGTTAAGAGTGTGAGCGTTGTGAATATAGGGTAAATCGAGTAATTTTGACGCGAGCGGGTGGGTAGAAACGTCGAGTAAGCTTACCCCGTACCGGACTGCAGGGGTTAATGGTGCCCAGTAGCTTTATAATTCCAAGTCTATTAAGTGTGGAGTGTAACCCAGTCTTCTTGTCAAAGCAAAGGTCGTCCAGTTCACCGGTACCAAGTGTGAATGTGGGGACAGTATCAATGACTGGTATACCATTTGTCTCGGCCCATTTAACAACATCATTATTAAAGCCTTCAATTCTTTCTTGGATATCTTCATGCGTCGAATATGGCACTACGTTGCAGACATTGACATTTATGGAATTATTTTTCTCCTTCAGTTCACTGATGAGAGCTCCCAAGTTGTCCAGTATTTTTGCCGAGGAGTTTTCTTCAATTGTATCATTAGTACCACAGTAAATTATACAATCTGACGGTGATTTCCGTAGTATTTCGTTTACCCAACATCTGAGCCGTTCCATGTTGGCGCCAGGAATGGTTCTCACCCGGCAGCTGGGGTGCAAGTCAGAGCTGAGAATGGAGTTTAAGTTGGTGTCACCGAGGAGGAGGCAGGTGTCGGATGGGGCGTGGCGTCCCGCCGAAGTGTGGTGATTACGGCTACCAAAGTGGTGTTTTTCCAGCTCCGTCACATGATGTTGTAGTTGTTCAATGGTGTGGTACGCTGCCTTTACTTCAGTGTTCAATAATTCAATTTCCATGTCTTTAGTTGCCAGTTTTGAATTGATCATTTCAATTTCCTTCGCAATATGGTGCAGATCACTTCTCTCAGGCTCGGTGCTGTCCTCCTGGGTAGGTGTGTCGTCACGGGGGCAGGGTGTCAGGGTGGCATCACTGGCTGCGGGGTGTGACGTCATATCATTGGGCGCCAACAATGACTTCTCTAATATCATCTCTATTAGATGGTTTTTGTTTGTCCAGATATTAGTGATGCCTAATTCACGGCATCGTTCCTGCAAGTCTGGCTTGAGATAAATTTTCTCAAGAAATTCCCTTGTTGGTCTCTCTATGGATGGCTCTGCTGTAGACTGTATGTGATGTGTTGCCAGATGTGGTTCCTCCACTGGTGCTGTGTGCTGCACTTCTGACAGTGTTGTGTTGTTGTCAGGAGCCTGGGGCACTATGTCTTCACTGTTGCTTGACATGCTAGCAGGAGGCTTTTGAGTGAGTCTGTATACTGAGGCTTTGGCGTGAGTCAAACTTAGGCATACACAGTGAATGAGGGTTGCCTGGGTGGCGTTATTGTTGTTTTGGTACAACTGACGCTTAGTGCGCATGCGCCAATCCAGAAAATTTTATCAAGGGAAGGGTTTGTTTTTAACACCGATCTTATAATAAAGTCCAAAACCCATTCACCTTCTCTAGTTCTACCAACACGTTCTCACTGTACTTATGTGTCGTATGCCATGTATTGGAGTGTAGGAGGTTGATAGTAAAACCTCAGAACCAGGAAACACTTGGGAGCAGAACCCGGCCACTGTTTACACACCCGCCATGAGAGAGAGAGAGAGAGAGAGAGAGAGAGAGAGAGTATTTAGTAATGAAGGATTTTACTATGCATGTAATACACTGTTACGTGGCTTACAAATAAAATACAAAATCAGAAGTGAACATCAAATAATGCTTACCAAAATATGATGGCCAAAGCAAACAACCTATCTGCTCGATCTTAGTTGGTAGAAAAACAAGAAAACAATGCAATGTTGCATGCTAAACATGAAATCCAATTAGAAAAAATATTCACTTTACCTTAGCTTCACTTACTCATTGTGTAATATAGGTTCTAAATTTCCATATCAGCATTCCTCAACCACTCTGCCTATGAGCTCATGACTCATTGGTACGAGCATAGCTGTTTCCCGAAACTTCAACCCTGCAGTCCACATTCCTTCCACAACTACACAGCACCATCTATGGAATGAACTTTGAGGCAGAGTCATGTTCACTACAGAGGGAGAGTGTTGACAATCCATATAATTTTTGAGCACACACACACACACACTGCTGCCACATCTACGATCTCTCGATACTGCGTAGCCCAGTCGGAACTGTAACAGACTGTACGGTTATAGCCACAAGTATTCGATCCACATAGAGAAGATTCAGGCATACTTATAACCACAATTTTTGTTTAATCACAAGTTTTCAATCCACATAGAGATGATTCAGGCAGATTTTTAATCTTTATTTTCGTATACTCTTTATGAGAGCTTTGCTTTGACTAGGAGAACCTGCTTGTAGGCCATTCATTATAAACTACTACCAAACCTCGTCAAAGGAATCCAATCCTTTTCACCACTAGAGGGAAATCATAAGATGTTTACCTCGGTCACTCTACATGTATCGAAAGCTTGGCCGGGAAATGTATATGCTTATTTACGTTTATATATTCCAGTGGTGCCACAAAGCACACAACTGTTTATAGCTCTCCTTATCCTTCAATTCTATTCATCTTGTGGCAAATTTAGTAAGAGTCAGTAATCTCCAAATCACGAACAGTATCTTAACCCCCTTGAAAACATACCGTCAGATTATATAGAGGGGAGGAGGAGGGGGAGGTGACTTTATTTGGGTACTTCTGTGCATGACTGTTCATTGCAACTCACTGTGCACTCTATCCTCGTCACTCGTAAACAACCCCCACCCCCCCACCCCACACACACACACCCTTTACCTGGAGGGTGGGGGTTGGGGCTCGGTGGAACTTAAAGGGATAGTATACTTTTGATATACGGGACTAACTTGATTACTCCAAAGTATATCATGAAACGGGATCATATTAAGAGAAATAATGGTGTCCTGTTGCTTGGAATAGTTTGGAGGAAGCAGTTACTCCAGATTTACGAACATTGTACTGTACTGCCCTCTTAAAGGTGGCATCACATAGGCAATATTTCCACAAACCTTGGCTCATCATCTCCCCTTCAGTCAACGGGATGCAGGACTTAAATGTGGCACCAAGTATGCTATATTACTCCTCCCCCTCTATCTCTGGTCCTCAGTCAACTGGGATAGTAATACAGTACAGTACTCTTTCTTGAAGTCCATGTGGATATAATTCTTACACTCTTTGCTCATCAAGGCACTTCATTCGGGACATAAATTATCTTAATATTTTGGTTGTGTAAGGGAGTTGGTGTTGCCTGCACTGCTGTGTGAATGAGTAGTTGTCTGTGTGAATGAGTAGTTGTCTGGGTAAACTTTTGTAAGGGTGCTACAACCCAAAAGAGAAAAACTAAATTATGCCAGTAATATTTTTTCTGACCATAGTGTTAGGACTCAGCATAAACTGCAAATGGCCATTTTCGTTGCGTCAGTTTAATATCAGAAGTTGTTGTCATTTATTTTCCTCATTGTACTAATGGATCTAAACTTTAATCTATTATTTTTGAAGAACTTTTCGTCACATCACTACACTTTAAGCCAGATTTTAAATACAGAGCAATAATGTTCTTACGTTTTCGAAATACATTAATTATTTAGTATAAAAAATCCTAGTGGCCAAGCGCTTCTTAAATCTTCCATGAAATAATATTCTGGTGTTAAAATAGAGAACGTGAAAAAAAAATAGTTTACAAAATGGGTTTAGTAAGTCTTTATATTTACCGGGGAGACTCTACTTGAGGCCCCTCTTGCGAAAGGGGGATAACCCACAAATTTGTCTTTTAGGAGTTAGAGGTGCCAAATTGTTGTTGAAGGGTGTAAAAGTCTTGTGGTAGGGTTGACCAGAGGAAATCCGGCCATCCTGATGGTTAAAATAGAATCCAAAGTCCCGCGGTATGTGTCGATATGCGGTGCAGACTAATACTCTTGGCCAGCCGCGAAAGGGGGACAAGCCACACCCCACTCACCCCGTACATCCGTACTCACCACCCCGCCTCTCTCCCACTCCTTTCTATGTTCCTACCCTCCTCTATGTCACCTCATCACTGATTCCCTTTATCTTCCTGTCTAAATTCTAATACGTCTCACTATCCTTATCCTTCACCAATGGTTTTTACACTGAGGTACTGAAAGTAATTGTTACTAAGTAGGCTCATGTTTTTGAGTGTCTTAATGTGCCCTGCTCTGTGTGTGCTTCCTTCTGAGTTATAGTGTGTGTTTATGTGTGTCCGTGTCTGTGTTTTTTTACGTGTCCTGTTGTGTGTGTGTGTGTGTGTGTGTGTTCCCATTTACCCACATTACTTCACACTTCCTCCTTTCCATTCATATCTCCCATCATCAACACTCCTTCCATTATCAATCTTTCTCAGACATGCATTCAATTCTTCCAAAAACACACTCATTCTCATCTTTTCACCCACTGGTGCATATGCAAACATCCACACATATTTTACCATCCCAAGCTTTCCCATCATCCATACAATCTTCAACCCATTCCACCCATGTCCATCCACACCAACCCATCCTCCCCCTCCCCTCACTTCTTACCAACCCACCATCCCCCTGTGCGTACTACCATCCTCCCTTCTTACCAACCCATCCTCTACCTACCTCCACCATCCCTTCTTACCAACCCATCCTCCCCAACTCCTGTCTTACCAACCCATCCCCCTACTCCCACCATCCCATTTTACCAACCCATTCATCTTGTCATCCCTCTTTAATCATCCATCTACCCCTCTTTCTCTCACCACAGTGTGGGTGTGTGACTGACTGAGTGAGTGACTGACTCAATCAGACTTTTTAACCACTCACTCACTCACTCACTCACTCACTCG